>QLPF01001190.1:0-15344 GCA_003314045.1 Hygrophorus pudorinus
TGGCGCCCTGCCACTCACCAAGCAAGCACAGGGGTCGTTCGACCCACCACCATCCCCATCCCCTGCTGCTCATCAAGCGAGCACAGGGATCATTTGACCGGCCAACTTCCACAGCCAAGTGTGGGGTTTGACCTTCCATCCCGTGTCATTTGACTCACCAACATCTGCATCCACCCCCCTGCTGCTCACTGAGCGAGCATGGGGATTGTTTGGCCCACCTATCCCCGTGCCATTTGACCTGCCAACATCCATGTCCACCCCTGCTGCTCACTAAGCGAGCGTGGGGGTTGTTCGACCTCCCATCCTGTGCCGTTCGACCCACTGATGTCTGCATCCACCCCCCTGCTGCTCACCAAGCGAGCACAGGGGTCATTCTACCCCATCCCCATGCTGTTTGACCTGCGGACAGCCACATACACCCTGCTGCTTACCAAGCAAGCATGGGCAGCATGGGCCCCCACCTCCACTGCCTTGAATGTATGCCTGCTCCCTCTGTTCTTTTTTATGGTGTTTTCTGTTTCATGTTGGACTTTTATTTGTTACCTACCAGTATCAGTATGTGTGTCTTGTAGCACCCTATAGGGTAATTCAAATATATTGCTGTGAATGTGAAAATAAAAGTACTTTTTTCAGTACTTTTTAGAGACCTTGGTGTCCTTTTTTAAAAACCTTGATGTCCTTTCTCAAGTTGAATCTCTTGGAAAAGTTGGCTGCCCTTGGCAGCCTTTTCACAAGGCAAGATACTTTTCACAAGGCGAGGTACTTTTCCAAGAGGTTGCACCTTTTTCAAGCCAGGTCCACTTCTTGGAAAAGGTCCAAACTCTTTTAGGCCTTTTGGTACTTATGGTACTTGTGGTACTTTTTTGGTACTTTTGGTCCTTGGAAAAGGTTTTGTTGCATTCAGGGTCCTGGTCAGGGTGCCCCATGGTAACTGGCCAAGAGCCATCCAGGCAAATATGTTGATAAGGTGCTTTCAACAGGTTACCACATTATTTTCAACAGGTTTTAGTTTTGCAGTGTACATGACTGCATCGGTGGTCCGAAATCTCAATGTCAAGTTACTGGTACATGTCGAGCTACTCGAACCTAGTCTTTTTAGCTTTTTCGTTGACAGAATCTGGGAGTGGAGCGCTCGGCAACGTGAGATGATAATTGCCCAAACCATCGTTGTATGCTGGCGTCACTGCGCGGTATTCCACATTGAACGAATCTGACCGAATTCCCGATGATTCAGTCGTCGACTGAAACCCATTAACAGCCGCGTAATTGGCCCTGCCAATGGTTCCCTCACTTTCTCGGTATGCGCGGAGGTGCGACTCGATGGCCTGGCTCATCTCCTTCGGCACCGTGGGATCCATTGACACCACCAGAGGGCGATCCTTTGACAGTTTCAGAGGGCGATATATTGTATGTCTCGCGACCACATTAAACCTGCTGTGTTTGGAGCCAGAGTGATAGGTGATTTCGGTCTGATCTCTACCCCCGGGGCCGGACTGCCAACCCTCCTCCACGTAGACACTCCTGACCTTCTCGGCATCCTCAGGATGGAGAGTCAGGTAGTGCATGATGGCTTGTTCGTGCATTTCGTCGTGGTGTTTGGACGGCACCTTCTTATTGAAAAGCGGCCGCAGCTGTAAATATCAATTATGTTGTGTTCGGAATGCAGACGGTGGAAAATACGGACATTGAGCGCAGGCATGGGCCTGACGAGTTGAGCGTGATCCAAGTAGTTCGACTCGGACTCGTCTCCGTTGGGCCCATTGTAGTAGGGAACGGTGAGATGCTGTTGCTGGAGGTCACGAGGTATGTCGTGCCAGCGGCCTCTCACGACGGCTTCTACCATGGCGGCCTTCTTGCATTTGTGGTTGTCCGGAAGTGCGTTGTAGTGTTCCAATATTTGTCTTTCCGTGGCGGGTTGGTCACGCTCCGCCACACCGCCTTTGTGGAAAATAATTTTTAAGTTCGGGGGCTGTATAATGTCAATATCTTGTGTGGAATCCAAAAATATGAACATACAGCACGACGGTACAGGATGCTACAAGCATTCGAATTTGCGTTAGTGGGAGGGTGACTCTACATGCTCAGTGTTAGTGGCAAGCTTTACGCTTGAGGTGAGGTGGAGACTTGCCGACGGCGGCATCGCAGCTGTGGTCAACAGTGCGGAGACGCCAAGAAAAAGGGGGAAGACGAACATTGTGGTAATAAAATAGGTTGTGAAGTGGTAAATGCAATGGTGGGAGTCCAGCTGAAGAAGACTTGCGCAGGAACTTCATGTTTTATACCGTGATTTTAGGGCGAAATGGTATAGCCTGAACGCCGGATGCTAGGCCGTGAAATATCATCGACTTGCCAGTGGGCGACATGTGATGATGGAAAAATTGAAGTATAGAGGCCCACGGAATGAGGGCGGCACGCGGGACAAACAAGGACAGAATGTAAGTTTTTCATGTTATTTCGAGCCATACCTTCTGCTGATAGGTACAGCGATGGTTTTTTGTTGAACTTCACACTAGATGCCCTTTCCTCGTGCTTTTCGCCAGACCGTGAAGGGTGGAGGAAGGTATGGCTAGTCTTCCGTAGGCAGACCAATAAATTCGTGTCGGTTGATATGGGGTGACTTCCCGTGGAGGTTGTACCATTGTATAGTGATTTTTATCATTTTCTCCCACGCGGCACCAATTTCCCCGAGTCTGGAACTCACATCCGATTTCAGGACCATCCACAAACGACAAGAGTCCACAGGTCAGATTTCCCAGCATGTAAAAAAAAAACCATCTGGTGTGTATAGACAGACAATCAAGGCCGCCAGGACGACGTACCTGTGCCCGCACACCATTCAGATTCTAGGAAACAGTTTTTTTTTCCGTTCTTGCTGAAGTTGTCAATGATAGAATCATACCGGAGGGCGATAGTTTCGACGAGGGTGCACTTGCGAGCACTCACCCTTGCGGAGTAGGGACTCAAATCCTGCCAGCCAAGTTGGGAAAGCAACGTAGTCATCTGCGGAAGTACTAGCGTGCCCCATCAGAAAATTCCTCTTGTTAGTTCCGCGAGACTCCTGACTTGCACCACGGGTTACGCCTATAAAAATGCTCCTCTTGGCCCTGCGTCCTGTTCACCTCGTCCTCACCGATCAGGTGCCGTCCAAGCGATAGTTTCGACAGGGGTGCACTTGCGAGGACTCACCCATGCGGAGTAGGGACTCGAATCCTGCCAGCCAAGTTTGGAAAGCAGGAAAGCCATAACGTAGGTAATCATGTGCGGAAGTAAATTCGGCATGACCCACTTGACCAGTGCGTACACCCATCCACAGGCACTCAATGGGGGCAGGGTCGAGAGGGACAGGACGTGGTGCTGGGTCTTTATAGAAGTTATTCCGAAGAAGTAAGAAGTGAACTAACGGGGTGGGGCAGGAGGAATTGTCGGAGGACGGAATGCTGCAGGCGGAGGCGGGAGCCGACATAGCTACCTTGAATCACCAGCTATAACACAGCGGGTGTAGACGTATAATTGGTCCCGACGGGCGCAATGCCAGTAGGCTCGTACTTGGCCCAGGGACGGGACATGACCAGACTCGGAGGTGGGTGACGTCGGACTCTGGTTTAGTTAGGCATGAATGGAGGATACCCACCTCTGATGACCTGCTAGCGACGGCCGCACTGGTGGCGTGTGTGCCGGCGGAATCACCTATTGTAGTGTCACGCGCTGCTGACGCGCTGACGAGCGCGTATTGAATCCTGTTGCGGAAAAAAGAGGTTGTATCAGCAGATCGCTCAATTGTATCAGCAATAACTTAGCCGTAAACCTGCTTTCTTGACTCGATAATTTCTTGGCGATACACTACCTCGGTGGTCTAAGGTGTACTAATTGTAAATCTCAATGCCAAATTACTGGTACATGTCGAGCTCCCTAACGTCCTACTCAAACCTAGTAATTTATGCACTTTTTAGCCTTTTCGTCCCGGCAACGTGACATCATAATTGCCCAAACCATGGTTGTATGCTGGCGTCACTGCGCGGTATTCCACCTTGAACGAATCTGACCGAATACCCGATGATTCAGTCGTCGACTGAAACCCATTAACAGCCGCGTAATTGGCCCTGCCAATGGTTCCCTCACTTTCTCGGTATGCGCGGAGGTACGACTCGATGGCCTGGCTCATCCCCTGCGGCACCGTGGGATCCATTGACACCGACAGAGGGCGACCCATTGACGGCGTTAGAGGGCGATCCATTGACAGCTTCAGAGGGCGATACACTGTATGTCTCACGATCACCTTATCCTTGGAGGGTTTGGAACCAGAGTGATAGGTGACTTCGGTATGATCTCCCCCGGCGTCGGACCTCCAGTCCTCCTTCACGTGAACACTTTTGACCTTCTCGGCAACCTTAGGATGGAGAGTCAGGTAGTGCATGGCGATTTGTTCTTGCATTTCGTCGTGGTGTTTGGGCGACACCTTCTTACCGAAAATCGGCCGCAGCTGTAAATCTCAGTTATGTTGTGTTCTGAATGCAGAAACGGTGGAAAATACGGACATTGGGCACAGGGATGGGCCTGAAGACTTGAGCGTGACCCAAGAAGTTCGACTTGTCTCTGTTGGGCCCATTGTAGTAGGAAACGATGAGATGCTGTTGCTGGTGGTCACCAGGTGCATCGCGCCAGTTGCCTGTCACGACGGCTTCTACCGTGGCGGCCTTCTTGCATTCGTGGTTGTCCGGAAGTGCGTTGTAGTGTTCCAAGATTTTGCTTTCCGTGGCGGGTTGGTTAGGCTCCGCCACACTGTTTTTGTTAAAAATAACTTTATTCAAGTTCGGGGGCTGTATATATAGTGTCAATATCTTGTGTGGAATCCAAAAATATGAACATACAGCACGACGGTACAGGGTGCTACGAGCATTCAAATTTGCGTTAGTGGGAGGGTGACTCTACATGCTCAGTGTTAGTGGCAAGCTTTACGCTTGAGGTGAGGTGGAGACTTGCCGACGGCGGCATCGCAGCTGTGGTCAACAGTGCGGAGACGCCAAGAAAAAGGGGGAAGACGAGCATTGTGGTAATAAGATAGGTTGTGAAGTGGTAAATGCAATGGTGGGAGTCCAGCTGAAGAAGACTTGCGCAGGAACTTCATGTTTTATACCGTGAATTTTAGGGCGAAATGGTATAGCCTGAACGCCGGATGCTGAGCCGTGAAATATCGCCCGAGTCACTGGCACCGCATCCCGAAGGCAGGAAGGGTTTATTAATTTTATTGACACCGTTTGGCATGAATTGAACTCGGACCCTGTATATTTCGCCATTATTTTCGTAGGTACAAAATCCATGGCAGGCTTACCGTTGCCATACATGTACAGTCTGCAACTTGAAATTTCGAACAACCTATGAGCACCGTGCGGCTACAGTAAAAGTGGCTCTAGTGCATTTCGCGACTTGAACGTGTCTGTCGTGAGGCTTCAGCGTGGATCACAGCAGGCGAGGCAATCACGAACCTTTAAGAGTCTTCGTGTCTACCAGTCTCTTCACCTTTTCTTCTATCACTTTTACAACAATATGCTAGTACCCGCCGGCGGTTTTCAGTTTGCAGTCTGTGGTTTGGCTAGTTTTGCTGCGACTGTCGGATATGCCTACTCGCGGAAGCGGGTATCGACACCGATGTCTGAAGGGCCTCGCAAGTAAGCCTTCGCCTGTTAAAATGTTATCTCTGAACGCAATTGCATCACCAGTGACGACGAACCAAGACATGAACCAAACGAAGATATCGAGAAGCCGCCTGTCCCATGCACAACCACCGCATGTACATCTGGTTTGCGGGACCCCTCCGCCTCAGATTCTGAAAAAGTGGGATCGGTCGCTGTACCCCAGAGCTGCGGTCGCTGATTGATTTGGTTAGCCGGAGACTATCGTCGCCGACCCAGGATCTTTGAAGAGGAAGCGCGAGGACGATGATCTTCACACTGTAAGCACCTAATGCACCTCTAGGGTCCATAGCTAACGCCGGTTCTAGAATGCTGGATATCCTCATGTAAAGCTTTCGCATCCGTCTCGCCCGTCCGAGTCCGTCATATATTGACCTTCTAGCAGAATCTGTCATCAATCTATCCCAATAAACGGAGCAGGACTCCGTCGTCCGAAAGTGATAGTGACGAGGTACCCTTCCATCCACCTTGCAAGTATGGATGTCAATTAACGCCCTCCAGATGCCGCTCACTGAGGATGGATACCTGTTGATACCATCTCCATCCCGTCCAATGGCCGTCGAGCAGCCAGGTCCCGCCATCGTAGGCACCCTGAATGACGAAGGTGATCCAGCTGCGATCGGCGAAACCGTGGCTGAGGACAAGATCGATGACGTCAAACAACCAGCGCAGCCATCCACCGACGATGCTGCGGTGGCAACCGATAAGCCGCTTCCTCCCGTGGTAAGACCGACATCCACTCTCCCCGCCTTCATCCTCACGTTATCATACAGTCCCCCAACTACGAACCGTTGCAAACCACAACCAACATACCTTCCCAACCTTCAACACCTCCAGCACTCCTCGTACGTCACTCCAGCTTCTATGACCGAAGAAGCTAACACACGTTCCCACATCAGCTGCCGAAACCCAGTCCCGCTCGTGGATTCGCAGCATTCGCAAGCGCTGGTTCGGCTTTCCGAACTAATGTAGAGTGCACACCCTCCTCATCCCTTACCGAGAAGCCAGTATGGTGGAGCAATGGGTCACGTCAGTCGAAACGATTTGAAAACCCTCTAGCGGCGGAGAGTCATGTCAAGACCACGTATACTCGTCAGTCTCTTCCGACACCACCCTCTTCGTATGTCTGACTTGTTCGCTTGTTTTTTTGCATCAGATTCCACGGGAGAAGAGGACGAAGACGTAGAATCAGAACTCAAAGGTGTCAAGCTCTTTATCAAACGCGGCCAGAAAGACTTCAAGGATGGTATCATCGGAAACATCAAGCTCCTCTCCCATAAAGCAAAGCAAGAGAAACGTCTACGTGAGTATACGACCGACTACATTCATGCACCCCCCAGCTCACTCGAGGCCCAGTCTTCCGGCGTGATCCACTCTGGCAAGTCTCCATGAACGTGCGCCTGCATCCCCTAGTGCGATGCACCTACGACGCGGAGGGGAACGCTCTACGATTGATTCTCAAAGAGCCTGTAGAGCAGGAAATCGTTCCCCCCGAGCAGTGGTCTCAAGAACTGGTTGTTTATGCTCTCAAGGTTCGTTGTTCCCGCATTACACCCAGACAATGCTCATGGTGTATACTTCTCAGGCGGGGCGGGTACCCAAAGACGACTTCCGGGAGTTCGCGAAAGCCCTTTCAGCCAATGCCCATTTCAAACCGAAAGGCACATGACCTCGCCCGTCCCTTCGCCTCGCCTCAAACGCACCTATGTAATGTTCGGACGAGACGAGCAACCACGGGGAGTCAGACGTCCCTGCCCGCCACGCTCCGTGTCCGGTCGCAGGACCGTGATACACTGAGCGTCGAGCCTAATTATACAGTAGCGCCGGGTCTATTGTAATTTAACTGCAATAATAGGAATTACATCTCATCTACGCACATATGGGAACGCCTCGAATGAAGTCTTGGCGGCCTACCTTCGGACTACGATACCTCAAACTTTATCCGTGAAGTAGTCTCGACCCGTGGAAAGTGTTGATTGCTGCGGTTGCTGGGCTCCGGGCTTGGGACGGTGAGTGTCCACTGCGCCTATGGGAAGAGTGTACCTGCAAAGGCATCAGCACTTGCCGCACCGCCTGTGAGACGGCATGCCTACCGCTCCTCGTCACAGCCATATGCTTTGGGAGTAAGCTTGATAACCGTGTGCAGCGGGATCTTCGTGTACGGTAGATCAGCTTGTGGGAGGTCGTGGAAGTACGCATATCTGGGTGGATGGTCAGCAATTCTTGGGGAGAAGTTTGGGGCATGTGTCACTTACAGACAACGGAGAATGGCCTGTGGGAGCGCTGCATCAGTAACGGGTGGATGGATGGATGGATGGATGGTTGTCTGACCTGGTGTCCTATGACCAGAACGTTCTCTTGACGTTCCAACTCCATGATGACCGGCTCCAGCCGGACGACAACATCACGGTAGGACTCGCCGCCTTCGTGTTAGCACAGGGAAATCAATCACCCTTTCGAAGGTCTAGACATGGGCCCAACGTCACCTCTATATCGGTAATTGAATTTATCGTCGTCGCGATTTGCGAAGTCGTCCGGGTACGCTTGCTGTGGGGCCCCGTTCATTCAATTGTGCTGAGAAAACGGGACGTATAGCATGCCTCGATTTCCTCGTAGGTCATGCCATCGCAGACACCAGCATCCAACTCGTCCAGAGATTTCCAGGTTAGTTTTATGTAGGGAAGTTCATGAGCGGTCTGAATGGTTCGTTGCAGGGTGGATGTCCAGACCTGTGACCCACCCGAAGTTGAATGCCTGGTAAGCCATGGGGTGGCGAGGGTACGTACTGTTAGAGGTGCGTCACCGATATTGTCCGTCACAAGGGCTGGGAGCGCATTCGCGTACTCCATGCCTCGTGCTGAGAGGGGCGAGTCCCCGCCGATCTTGCCTTCTACATTGTATTGACTTTCACCGTGCTGCGAACAATGAATATAAGAAGACGAACGGGAAAGCAAAGTGTCTGTGAACTCACCCGCGAAAAGAAAATGCTCCTTGGTTTGAGATGCAAATTCATCAAATAAAACGCAATACGACTCTGCAAATATCCGTTTATCCTAGAAACCGTCACCTCGCGCCCGACGTTCGTGATGCGCAGATACGAGAGGTGGGGCTCGGTGATCGTCTCGTAGACCTTTTCGTATTCTTTGATGCGGCGGAGGAAATCACGTTCGGCCTCTTCGTGAGAGGTGTCTTTGTAGTCTGGATCGCCTGAGCTGACTTTGAGGGCAACGTTGGCTGCTATGATGGTGGGGTCGTTGCAGACGGATTCAAGGAAGATCACGACGATTCCCTTCTCCTTTGCAACCCGTGCTTCGATTTTCGCCCTGTCATGCGTGTCAACGAGCGCATGATATAAGAGGTAAGGAGTCGATCAACCTGCGGCTACGCGAGCTATTGGTGGCATCTATATGACCATCAGTGTAAGTTGTAAATTTCTCAGGAGGAAAGGACGTACCGTGGATACCGACGTTCCCGCCTTCCTTCAACCAACTGATCAACATCTCCAAGCTATCTTCGGCGAGTTGTTCGCGCATGTGTTTGGCTTGTTCGTTGTCGTTACTAAAGTATGAAGCAGTGTGATCTTCTCGGACTCCGCTCCTGTCGAAGTTGCAATAAACGTGTTGATAATTGAAAGCCACTGTGAGAGCTTACATTTGGGCCTTCTGTCTCGCCCGCGACCGTCTGAGTTGCCCTACGTTGAACACCTGCAAATGTGAATTAGTCTGAAATTCGATGACGGTCTCGGGTATATTTCATGCCTTGACGTTGTATTCTAGCCACTGTAGAGCATTAGCGACAGAGATAGTTCAAAATCTGACAAGAACAGACTTTGAGATAGATCATGAGCTTGTTGCTGAGGTATGATTTCCCTCGTGCGGGTAACCCGACCTAAGCCCGTTCGATTGTCAATATCGAGGAAATCAGACGGCGAGACTCACCATAGCCAGTACGATCTTGGCCTCGGAATAGTCAGGTTTGGCAACTGGCCGTGTATCAATACGATCGCAGAAACGAAGGTGGATAGGTGTAGACACCTTTATTACCAATGCCGACCACCGACCGGGGAGGAGTTGGTGCCTGAGACCCCTTCCTGCTAGATGCAGCAGACTCATCGAATTGCTTCAACCTGGAAGTTCCGTTGTTGGGCCAGCGAGAATGACTGGAGAGATCGAGTAGCTTACATGGGACCCCCTGCACCGAACAAGGCGGGCGGGATTTTGCCTTTGTGCCCGCTGTTCTGCATGATTTCGAGGACGCTGGAAGCCTTTGCGAGATCTTGGTGCAGAGTGCGAGTGGGTAAGGTTGGTGAATTCGAATCCATGTTCTATTTCAGACTAGTAAGCGCCAGTGCGATATTGGAAGATCAGCCAAAGATTCAAGTCATTGGGCTCAATTTGGCATAACTGCGGCTCGACGCGAGGGTCAAAAAAAATGCATTTGACTGAAGCTCAGCGCTCAGCGCTGAGTGTGCTCCAAAAAATTACTGAACAAATCCGAGTCTGTACCATATGTTATTGCAAGGGAGAGTACGGGCGGTGGTTGGTGACTCAGCATAATTTAGAGTAGACCGTCCTCTCCCTCGAGCTCCCATCATCGTCTGCGGTAGAAATCAGATTTATCAACAACAATATGGCGCGCGGGGTAGCTGCGTCTCCTGCCACCCCTCTCGGTCTACCCAAAGTCTCTTTCGTCAGAGTTGAAGACGACGGATCAACCCAACCAGCCGGAGTACACGACATACAGGCCAGGTCTTATGGATGTGTGTTGTATCTGCTTGTCGTTTGTACAAAACTCGTCATGCTAATCCACGGTAGACAATGACTTCACAGACTTTCGGAGACCGGACCATTACATTCGACATATAGGTACTGTGCCATCTTAGGGTGCCGCGTAGGGCTAACGGAGTGTCTGTAGAGCCTTTGGAGAGCGAACTAGCTATTCAAGTGGAATACGATATGGATGAACAAGGTCAGTTTACCGTGCTCGACGGTTGCTCTATATTCACTCGCCTCAGACCAGGAATGGCTGGATGCGCTGAATACAGACCGAAAGAAAGAGCAATTGGACAAAGTGTCTTACGAGACTTTCGAAATTGTCATGGATCGTCTGGAGAAGGAATGGTTTGATTTGGTGAATAGACCCGGCTCCGTCTATCAGCGTTCTCTCATTCATATGTCTTGCAGACGAAAAACATTCCGAAACCAGATCTGGCAATGCCATCTGAGGATTCAACTTGTGCCATCTGTGACGACTCGGAGGGTGAGAACAGCAATGCAATTGTGTTCTGTGATGGATGTAACCTGGCAGTTCATCAAGGCACGCCATTTTCGACTGTTCGTAACTCTCCTTATATCATCATCTGCTACAGATTGCTATGGAGTACCATATATCCCCGAAGGTCAGTGGCTTTGCCGAAAGTGCACCGTGTCTCCAGAAAATCCGGTCGTGAGTCCCCCAATCGCCCAATTCCTCCGCACGCACGCTAACCTCCTCAAAGTCGTGTATACTATGTCCGAACGAAGGCGGTGCCTTCAAGCAAACTATCCTAGGAGAATGGGTCCACCTACTATGTGCAATCTGGGTACCAGAAACGCGCGTCGCCAACGACGTTTTCATGGAACCTATAACGGGTGTAGAGAAAATATCCAAGCAACGTTGGAAATTGGTTGGTTCTCTCCCTTTGCGTTGAACCACCGCCTCTCACCTCTTCTGGCAGAAATGCTCGATCTGTGATATCCGCGAAGGCGCGTGCATACAATGTGCGAAAACATCTTGCTTTCTGGCGTTTCACGCGACCTGTGCACGGAAGGAAAAGTTGTTGTTACCGATGAAGAGCACGCAAGGCGCCGAACCCGTCACGCTTACATGCTACTGTGAGAAACATTTGCCCGTGCGTCCTTGTTTCCGCCCCCAACCATCTCATATTTTCCTTTCGCGCTAACAGCCCGCCCCTGATGTAGAAAGCGCAGTACGAGGCACGTGTAGCTGCGCTGGCCGCCGAAGACGACGAGGACCCTGCACGCAATCAAAGCAACACCAAACTATCCAAGTCAGCCCGTGCATATGCCAAGACCTACACACCGGGCCCGCCCCTGGTCCCCTCCCTCATCATCGAGCGTATCATGGGTTACATCGGGAAAGTCATCATCCGTAAAAAAGCAGATTTCGTCCTTCTGATGTGCAAGTACTGGAGTTTGAAGCGGGAGGCAAGGAGAGGGGCACCGCTTTTGAAGCGACTGCATTTAGAGCCGTGGACGGCCTCTGCGGGGCTGAAGGTCCAGACAGACCAGGAGAAGAATATGAAGCTCGAGGTGCGTGTATCCCGGATTGTGTGTACAAGAGAAATGCCTCTGATCCACACATTTCAGCTGCTACAACGCCTCAAAAGGGATCTGGAGTCTGTAAGGGTGTTGGCAGAGCTGACCCGGAAACGTGAAACCAGGAAGTGTCAGCAGGCAGAAATTATTCAGAGTGTTCTGTCTAAATGTCTTTTCCCTCACGAGAACCCACTACGGGGGGCTTTTGAGAGGATCGTAGCGTAAGTTTCATACATTCATTATTGACACACGGGCTGAAATCCCATACACAACACAGAAACGATCGACACGATTACTTCAAAAACCCCGTCTCCAAGACAGAAGTGCCCGACTATTTTGATGTCGTGAAGCGTCCAATGTGTTGGAACATCATCGACAGAAAACTGGACCGGCACGAATATTGGGACATCCAGGCATTCAAGGTCTGCTCACACTTGACTCCCCTGACCCACACTGACGGCCCATTTACAACAGAACGACGTGCTGCTTGTTCTCGACAATGCAGTGCTGTACAACAAATCCGGCACCCCCTTCTACAAAACGGCACAACGAATCAAAACGGCAGCCCAACCCATCTTGAAAGAGCTGGACGAGCTCTCCTCATCTACCGTCATACGTTCCGGCGGCGCGAACGACACTTTTGACACCAACACGCCGCCCGTCGGCGACCTAGAGCCTACCCTCACTGTCCTCGAAATACTAGTCTCGGCAGACGCCATTAAGGACGATATTGATCTGATTCTCGACACTGACCCTCTCTCCTCGCTCTTCAACTACGAATTCGGGATACTCAAGCCGCCACCCCCGCCTCCACCACGCCCACCACCCAAGCCGACCAAATCCCACCGCAAGGCAGCACATCGGCTCGTCAAAGAAACCCAAGTCGCTGGGACCGGCGTTGTCACATTCAACACATCGCCCGGCTTCCGTGCACCCAAGACAAGGCGGGCTGTTGCGGCCGCTGCAGCGTTCGAGGTCGAGGCCGAGGCCCACGGGAGACCCGAGGACGACCGGCTTGTTGCGTCTGCGCCGAAGAAGGGGAGAGCGAAGAGGGTTGCGGTTGCGTCGCCCGGTGCGGAGGTCCCGCCGATGGTGCAGCATGTGGACAATCAGGGGTTGTTCAAACTATTTGATAAGGGGTGGATTTTCCCGCCTCAGCAACGACGGGGTGGGAGGGCGCCTGTGGAACGGCAAGCGCTTCCGCCCCCGAAGAAGAAGATGCGTTTGGGTGGGTGTTGGTTTTGTGTTTTTTTTTTTTTGGTGATAGGGGTTCTGAGGTGACGTGCGTTTGTAGATCAGGGGACGTCACGCTTGTCCACTGTTGCAGCTGTATCGAAGCAAGAGGACGCCATGGATGTCGATGTCGAGACTGAGCATACGGGCAAAGGACCTGTTGTATCGGGGAGTGGTAGTGCTGGATCGAAGCGCGCGGGCGAGGAGGGTCAGACAACTCTTGGAGTGGTTCACCGGCCAGATGGTACAGTCATCATCGAGGAACTGGATACGCCTGCTATACGCCGCGAGAAGACCCTCCGCCGTAAAGCAGAGAAACTTCGACTAGCTGCTGAAGGCGCTCCTGTACAATCCTCCCCGGCGGCCAAGGCGCGTTCGGGTGAAATGAATGAAGGGGATTCGGAGTTGAGTGATCTGAGCGACTTGGAGAGCGAGACAGGGAAGAAGGGCGAGGGTTCAAGTCACCCTGCGCCGGCTGCTTCGCGGTCTGGGCCGCCGGCACAGAGTACGTTCACGTTGCCTGAGTTTTTGGAAGGAGGGACACTTGGTATGTCGTTCCTGGGCGATAATAGCCGTAATGTGTCTCACTTATCGTTGCAGTGTGGGCCAAAGCAGGCGCGTTAGATGATTGGGTGCTTTGCATTGTCTGATGATGTTATCCTCTAGATACGTATCCGTGGTGGCCTGCAGTAGTCTTCGAGGAGGACGATGTTACTATTCCTCGGGCTGTACTTAATCAAGGGCGTATTCAACGCCAAAAACGGAAAGCTCCTCTGTATCTTGTACGATTCTATGATAACAACTCTTCATGGTGGGTCGCGTCCTTGGTACTTAGGGGGATCTCAGACTGACTCTGACGTTGGCAGGCAGTGGCTGGAGGCTGCAAAGTTGAAAGCGCTGGGCGAGGATAAGAGTAAGTTGCTGTGGGATGTCGTTTGAGTGGCTTTTACATGATATACTGTGATCTTCAGAACAGGATGAAGAACTGTTGGGTCCGAATTCCAAAATACAGCGATGGAAAACGGCCGTGGTCAGGAACGATTGTCGTGCAGCATTCAGGTAAATATGATTGGTTGATTGATGGAGAAGTTTAGCTCAATTTTTTCAGGCGGGCGGTGGCCGAGATGGAAACTGAGAGTGATGCTGTTGTTGTTGCTGTTGATGGGCAAGGCAATGCGCCAGCAACTGAGGCGCAGTGAGTGTGTATATTTATCATTCTGTCTTCACATGTGGCCGGACAGAACTCCGAGTCAGACGACTGGCTGTACCGTACAATGCATGTAATAGAGCAAAAAATAATAGTACGATAGTTAACGAGGTCCCGATTTCGACCGTGAGGATGTCATTGTGACTACCCACTGGTACTCGAAAGCTCTCGGGGGAGGAATTTCCTGTGATTGGAAGGGGTACGAAAACGTGCGAGGAAGCATTGAATAGTGAGGATAACAACGTAGGCAGGGAAGGCATTGGTTGAGTGTGGCCGGAGTCTCCAAGCGAGTCAATGAAAGTAAGCGCGACAGAGGTAAGACGAATACTCACGAGACGAAGGACACGCTAAGAATCCTACCGGACGCGGTATTTCCGCAGTGTAATAGCCCGATGATGCAGGCTCCCCATAGCGCGCGTGTAGAGGCACCTCGACATCAATGTGAAGTCCTCCGTCTAAGACAGTCGGCAAGGTGAGGTTCAACAGCAGAACCGAACCCCCCGCATCTACCGCAGCGGGCAGCTCCAGATTCGAGGTACCCCAGTGTGAAAACGCGTACGAGTGGTGGTGGTGAACCAGCTCATAGGGATCGACGAATATATGTGGTGGGAGTGTGTGTAGGAGGTGGAGGGAGCAGCTGGCAGTGGGCTGATGGGCTAGATTTATGTGAGTCTTGTACGATGTGTGGAATCCGGTGTGGGAGGTGAGCGACGAAGTGAAGACCGTGACAGACTCGGACATGAAGAGTTCCACGTTCCTCGTCGTTCCACACGCTGAACGAATCCTCGCTGATATGATTTTGGAAAGTCCACCCGTTGGGTCAATTCAATGGTTTGCAATTCTCCCCTAATCACTGTTGAACAACGTTGACACCTTGCTACTATGAAGAACCGTTTC
>QLPF01001195.1:0-47301 GCA_003314045.1 Hygrophorus pudorinus
GTTTCGTATTAACCACAGTAGAGCCCGTTCCTCCGAACCACCCAGGTGATTGACCAGGCCGGACAGCTTGCTCCGAATGAAATGTCCTGAAATTGGGTCGTTCGAAATATTCGCCCTCTTCAGATGAAGAAAAAGCGAATCGTGTTTTGCGCCGATCGTCAGAGGAGAGTATCGATGGAATGGCATGCTTAGGACGGTTCGGAGAGTTTCCAGGAGTCGGCACCCCCATTTCGGACACAAAGGGTTGATATCGGCGTAATGGGCCACGGTTACCAAGGCCCAAGTCTGGACTAGAAGCCGTTCCCTCGTTCAGACGTGCCCTTGTCAAAGGACGGGGGTGACAGGAAGACGCGTTTGAATGAGACAGAGAGCGATTGCGTCTACCGCTGAGCATCCACTCTGGAATTATGTGACGATTACGATCGAGGACCACCTCAGGCATCTCAGATTCCGCTGTATCGGTATCATTTGGCTCTTCCTCTTCCAACAGATTTTCATGAATGGTGGCACTTGAAACAGGGATAGCGGGCGGCCTTGAGGGTTTGGAGACCTTACGCTTGAGAGGGCGAAATTGCCGAGGAGATTCGGCAGCTCCAGCTGGGTGTACGGACGCATAATTGGGAGTAGGCATTTGAGGTGCCGTTGCCCCTTTCGGAACGCGTCTGTAGCTGACCAACATGACACCTAGATACCGGGGAATGAATGCTAAGAGTGGCGGGGCCTCTCGTTCTACGGATTCGTAAAAAAGATTTTCTCGTGATACTAGAGGCTAGGACAACGCAACCGGGTAAGGCCAGTATGGATGGAACAAACGAATTGTGCGAACCTTGCAAACAGCCCGTTTCGTGAACTTGTAGATAGCACTGTGTCCACCCACCTGGTTGCGGAATGGACGTAGCGGAATATGGGGCAGGCGCTCTTCGGACAAATCCACACTCTGAGTCAGATAATCGTCTTCTTCTGATTCGCCTAGTTCTGCACCCAATGCAGCATCAGACGAGGCTGAACCTCGCTGATGTTGGTAGTCGTCATCATCGATCGACGAATGCAGGCGAAGTGACTGGGTCGGTGAGAATGGGAAGTCATTTGTGGAAGCGGTAGACGTGGAAGCGGTAACACTCTCCCATGTGGACTCATCGTCTGTCGACCAAGGCGATATATCCGGAGGATAAAGCGGTGTGATAGGGGGGGCAATTTCTGATGGAAAAGTTGGTGCCGTGTGAAGGGGGGTGGTTGGAGAGCGTTCCCGTGTTCCACTTCGAAAGGACGATGTTCTCGGACTTGGCTCTGTGGGGAGATGGTGGAGCGATAAGGGCGGTATGCGTGAGGTAGGGGAACGCGAAGGAGAGGGAGAAGGAGGATACGCGCGTGACAAGGAACGAGTGAAAGGGGAAGCCGCAAAGGTAAGATCGTGGATATCATGAGTGGTATTATTGGTGTCCGAGTCAACTTCAATGTCGAAAACAAGGTCATCAACGGCCCGTTCACGCCTTCTGCCTCGCCCACTGTTCACAATATCTTTCCTTCGTTCCGTCAGGTCATTTATAACAGCATCCCGTATGGACGACCTCCTCTCCTTGCCGCGTGGTGGATCGAGATCCTGAGGAACACTCTCCCGCGTCCGGGCTCTCTTCAACGTTGTCATGCTCCTTTCCCGTCTCACAGCAGCAGCTTCGCGGTCTGGCCAAGCTGATCGTTTGACGAACTGATACTGAGCTTCTGCCACATCATCAACCTTGGAGGATGAACACGCTCTACGGATTCCGGTGGAAGATTGCGGTCCGGAAGGTTCGCGGGTTTGCACCTCCTCGCCAGGAGTACCGGTAGACTCCTTGAAAAGTTGCAGAGATGCTGCAACCTTGCGACCGATACCAGAAGATATCTGAGGTATATGTTCCGGACTGGTGGAAGGTGAGGATGAAGATGAAGATGATACATTAGAAGAGTGACGAGAGGGGGGTCTGGTAGACTTTGAAGGGGATAAAGACAACATAGGAATGGAAGTATGTGAAGGTAGCGTTACAGCCCTGGTGGCCTCCATTCGAGTGACATGTCTGCGAGAGGGCCGGTGAGATGTTCTCTCGGAAATGTAGTGATCAGAGTGCGTAACCTTAGTATTTGGAGACGGATCGGATGTCCGTGAGTTGGCGGGACGAAAAGCAGGGGCGGGGGTAAAAAGGTTGTTGACAATGACCGGTTCTATTGAAGGCAAAGGCTGCAAGTGAGGAGAAGAGAGTGCGGTGACATTTCCTGAGCTCGGAGGTGAAATAGGGAAGCGATGTGTTTGCTGCTTCGTATCGATAACAGATCCCATAAAGACTTGGTGCGACCTGGTGGCCTGAGTGGCTCAGCGAAGCAGAAAACTGAGAAATGTCAGACTCTAGAATGGAGGACAAGTTGATATACGAGAAGTAAAGAACGAGGAGACGTTGCTTTAGCTATCTCCGACTTTGATTTTTTTTCTCGAGTCCCCTGTCCAATCGTTGAGCTCGTCGTTTTCGGTGTTTTTGGCAAGTGACGATATTTCCCTGTCCAGCCACGTGCTTCGTCTTTCAACCTGCAAACGTGCTTCACCTCGTCCTCCTCATCCTCCAAATGTTTTTTTTTCCATTCTTTTATTTTATTTATTTTCAAAACTTCCGTATAGATACATATTCAACACTTCTAGTAGTTGTCCAACTTAAATCTCTTTGCCGTCAACATTCTATACCCAACGCACGTTGGCGGAGTTTCGGATAGCCGCCCACTGACATGTCTTGCATAACGAATCAGAACAGACACGGTGAGTCTCTGTCATCCAACTTGATGCTCACCTTGAAAGCTGTACCAACACTTCGGAGATCTTCATTTCCGCAACATGTCATGCTACCACGGAAGGCCGCTCAATCAGCTAAAACGAATGAACCCAAGACACATCTGGCACGATTGTCTCCTTGTCATTGGTTATCGATGACTGTGCTTTCATCGAGGCGATATCTCGGCTGATAGCACGGCTCCATACATGCATCGTCCTTATCTGCGTTATCACTCTCACCTCGATACTTTCACGGGTAATGGCGACATTGATACACTACGACCCGATCTTTTACGTGTTGACATCAAGAAGGGAGCAGCGAGGCTATTGGGTGAGCCCTAGCCTAACCTCATTAAGCACGATCACCCCGCGACATTGTAAGACAAAATGGTCAATCAAGATTCAACCTTAAAGTGCTAATTTCATGCTTTATTGTGAGATCTTGGAGGAGGTAACTAGGAGTCAAAGTTGGCAAGAGCAATAAGAGTATTTGCTCACAAGACACTACACAAGCCATTGCTTGAGGTGAATACAGGAGGCAGTTGAATATTATGGCATCTTTTTTTTTCATTTGAATATTTCATAGTCAAGAACACAAATCTAAGTGCATCAAATTATTCTTGTACTGCAAAGTAAGTAGTACCAGTGACAAAAAAGAAAGGAGCCTCCTCCGCAGCGTTCGAACACATAAAAGCAATAAGAGTTACTCGTGCAGTCATCCGACAGTTATCCCATCCCCAGCATCTACTTTCCTCTTCTTTATTGCCCTCCCATCATCATCCACATCCGATTCATCCACGACAATGATCGGACACTCCGTCATCCCTACTGGAACGGGTACGGGTGGCTTGACATCGACAAAAACCGGCACAATACCATTGGTAGGAGTGTGCTTCACGTTCTTCTCGTTCCCTTCATCGTGGTTTGACTGAGGCTGCACATTCCTCGGGGGTAGCGGCGTGGTCGTAAACGGTCCGGAGCTTGGTCCTGCCTTTCCACCACTACCTCCACCGCCTTTCCCTACACCACTACTCACACCCCCTCTTCCGCGTTTTGGTTTTCCCCGTCCTCTTGTTCCCTTCCCCCGTCCCGCATCCGTCTTCATCTTCTCCTTCAAGAACGCTGCGATGTACCCTTGCAGGATCTCTAGTGCCTTTTGCGCGCCGAGAGTTTCAAGACCTTTGACCTGATCCGGTGTAAGATGCGCAAAGACGTCTGGGTTGAGATAGAGTGTGTTATTGTGGAGGGATATGGGTTGACTGCTCTGATCGGAGGCAGAGGGCGACTTGGTTGTGTTGGGATCTGTGGAAGGGGTCTGAATAGTTTGAGACGTGGGGACGGGTCCTATAACGATAGGCACGTAGATGGATGCCGTGGCATCTGCAGATGAAACGGTGGACTGAGTAGGGGTTATATGCGTAGCAGAAGTCGACGTAGCAGAAGGTGGTGGAGGCCAATTCGTACTTGTCACTGAGGCATAAGGATTGACGGATAGTGGTGAAGCTAAATATTCCAATTTCACTGATGTGCCCGAAGTCGATTTCGAAGAACCCGCGTTAGACTGCTGTGATGGAGCTGAGGTGGCGGAAGCGGAACTCTTCATCGCTAGTGGTGCAGACGTCAAGGGTGGTGGTAAGGGGGTGCCTTTCGCGTCCCCTTTCACGCTTCTCTTCAATGCTGGCTCCAAAGGTGATGCCTTGTCCTTCTTCCTGTTCGATTTACCTTCTTTGCTGGACCCATTGACCTGCGAGCCTCTAGCTTGCATCCTGACCTCTTGTTCTTGAAACGTGCGTTCAAACTCCTCATCTACGGACCAAAAGAAGCCTTTACCCCGTTCTCCAGCACATCGCTCCCCCTTCTTAAACGCACGAGACGAGGATAAGTTATGCCGGACAGAGTTCTATTGTTTACATTAAGCTTCGGTACATCAGATATGATGGGGATGCGTACCTCCCACCCGGTCTTCCTGTTGTATTTATACCAAGCATAGGCTTCTGGTATCCAATGATGGATCTCCTGCAATGTAGCTTGCCCCCCAAGTGCCTTGATAGCTCGATAAACTAACTGCGCATAAGTGAGCTGGGGTTTCGGGGGCATGTCCTCCGGTTTGGGCATTTCTGTGTGATCCACATCCGATTTCTTCCGTTTCTTATGATTGGGCTTGGATTTAGCGATACTGTTCGAGTCGGGTAGAGAGGGCTCAGGCAATGGGGGAATCTTGGGCAAGGCTGGTAACGTAGCTGGTGGGGGGGAATGCGATGGCATAGACGAAGGCGGCGATATCGAAGTGATATCGACAGAAGGAGAGCGGGGGCGGTTTGCAGAGGATTGAGAGCTTGGGGAAGGAGTGTCCTCTGGTGCGGGTGGTGGGGGGAGGACGAAATGAAATGTTCGTGAGGCAATCTGAATTTGAGATCTGACGAACCGTGAGCGGTAAATGTCTCAGATATGAAGTGAAACCGTACCGTTCGCTCAACGCGACTCTGCTGCCACTGCCTGACCAGACGCCGTCTACCCAAGCACCATTCCTACCAATGACGGCGAGGACGAAACGCTCGTCGTCCTCTTCGTATTCGATCTTGGCATGCAGACGCGATACGCTCTTAAGTGGGCCAAGGTCCACATCGACCTGAGCATTATCGGAAGACGACGCGGTTGCGTTGGGTATACAGCGACGACCAATAGTGACCGAAAGGGTCTGTAAATAATAAGTAAAATTGGGGAATATGAGGGTGTAATAAGCGCTAATCCTGTCTGGGGGTGTTGAGTCCTGTTTAACTGAGAAAATATCTGGGCACTCTGGTGAAACAGTAGACATCCCGGCGTCCATGGTAAGCTAATCCCAGAGCCGGGGGGGTAGCCTCGAGGCTGAGAATGTTGAGATGCTGGGGTACTTCGGACACAGGGTCACATAAGTGACCCTGTGGCATCGTGACAATTTCCGAGATGTCCACTACAACTCGAGCTCAAGAAGGCGTTGACAGTCTTGTCGACAGGAATGTAGATTCTGTTGAATCAGATGTCCGCTACATGGCCTATGGAGCGCGTCTAAGGACTGCCTTACGTGCGGGATCCCGATATGTCGCATATGTATGACTCCATCTATTTCACAAGTACCTGGATACGTTTAACGCGAAAGACTAATTCAGACCAGTGATGTCGGCGAAGCATTTCGCCCAGTTATTCCTCCATGGCTTGTCACTGCTGCATACGGCGTTTCGTGGCTGTATCTATCAGGGTAAGTGTTGTCATTGTGGTATCATATCTGTAGACTCATTGTTCACGATAGAGATGTGAGTTACGAGGCATATAAAGCGCACCGTCGTGGCCCTACACCTCTGGAGGCTGTTAACTTCTCAGAACCGACTCGAGTGGGAATCGTTGCTGTCAAACGAGCAACTTTTCAATCTGTAGCGTCAATGTTAGTTTCTCACCATACTGTTGTAGTGAAACCCCCACCAAGTAAATGTTCTTTAGGGCACTGCCAGCGCTCACGATTCACACCGCCGTGAAGCAAGCCAAGAAAGCATTCACCAATACCAAGAATCTCCATGTAAAAGCCTGGGGCCCGACTCTCACGGGGCTCGCAATCGTACCGGTCCTTCCATATTTATTTGATCATCCCGTCGAGACAGCGACCGATCGTGTATTCAAATGGATTGAGGACGGGATCGTGACTCTTGATAAGCGCGGCCCGACAAAAGGTGGATTATAATTATTTCAGCGAGGATAGAGTTGGAGGATATAGAGTGTTCGACTCAGCGGCACCTGATCTTCAGGCCGTAATATCATTACACTTACTCAACAACAGGAGTTAGTTCCTTACTGTTGGTTGTCCGCACCATGATTCACTTACATATGAACTTGAATCAGGTGTTCACACGAAAGTTGACGAAACCACCGTGACTACTATCATACCGGGTGTAATGCGATGTCGGGTGTAATGCAAATGTTGTATTGTGCAATGAATTCCTGGTCAAATGGCCTTTAAAAAAAATCAGTATACAGAGATCACATATGGTACACCCCTTGTGAAGCGACTTAATATTCTACCAAGCGTTGTTGAAACTGAGGAGGGAATGAGGTGTACAACAAACATAAACTGGCCAGATCCCAAAGATCGGGTGCACCATTCATGAGATTATTGGTTGACCATGATACACACGTGTGATAGACTCTACTGACATATTTTTTAGCTCGAAAAGTTATGAGGAAGTGGTAATAATATACGAATTGGTGTTCGGAAGAACAGGCATTATCATCATCGTGACAATTTCGGACTCCTCATCTACAAGCAGTCGGCACCAACTCGGCACGCCTCAGGCTGCCCAACCATCACCTTCGCAATGGGTGTCTCTGCTGATCAGCTGAGCTGAAAGACAACGACCGTTTTGCAGGCCTCTTTGGCCGATCTCGCAGTCAAAAGTGGCCGGCCCCATCAGACAACGATGGTCAACACAATGGTGATGCACCAGATCAGCCATCTCCTAGTCAACGACGCCGGCTTAATGACGAAAACACTCCACCGTCACATCCAATACCTGCCGCACAACTGGCACTTTCGAGTCATCACAATGCCTGACCTCCGAGTTCCTCCTCAATTTCATTCGTCAACCCCTCCAAATGAATGGCCTTTCACATCATATCCCCATGCTAATTTCAACACATTTGCTTTTCCTCCTCAGTAGCTTAGCGCAAACTAAAATATATATTGTGCTTACTCTCTCACTTTCGCGAACACATCAGATGCCGGCTCGGTGAGCTCAGCGGACTTGCAAATGCGCGAGTGACATGCGTGACAAAAATTTGCATTACAACCCGCCTTTGCTCAAAATGGGACCTGTCTTTTCGGTTGTCGTCCGACAGCATCACATTGACCAATAAAAACCAATAAAATCACCAGTATGTAGCTAAGAGTTCAACACACAATACTACAAATTTACAGGGCCTCCAGTAAAGTGTGTGGAGAGCAAGAGATAAATTGCTAAAAAAGTTGCACTTCCGGCGGAATGATAGTATCCAAAATTCATATTGAACATTGAAGTTTAGGGCAGGCATTTTCGACTCCACTCATATTAAACATTTATCTTTTAGTGGCAAAGCCATGGTCCATTAGCTAGTATCCATAATGAAACGAAACAAAATTACGGAACATCATACAGTATTAGGGCTTACCATCCTCGACCTCTGCCAGTGGCTCGTGTACTATTATATGAAGGGTTGCCTCTCATTCCGCCATTATATCCTCCATATTCATTGTTGATGGAGGCCTGACTTGCCTGCCCATATCCTCCATATCCTCCGCTGCTTCCATAAGCGCCGTAAGCACCGTTCATGTTGGTGGAACCCCCATAACCGCCATAGGACGAGCCATACGAGGTGTAGTTCGAGGCACCACCTCGGGGTGGAGCGCCTCCACGATGGGAAGATCCGTATTGGCTCTGACCACCATAATTTTGAGGGGGCCTACCTCCTCCTCCGTATGCGCCGTAGCCTTGTGACTGAGACTGATAAGGTTGCCGCACAGGTGGCGAGTAAACAGGCTGCTGGAAAGAACTGCCGCCTCGGTCGCCATATCCCCTGTCCATATTGTAGGAGTTTGGCCCATAGTTCGTGGGGCGGGGTGGATATGGATTACCACGATCAGGTCCGCCACCGCCACGGTCACCTCGACGACCGCGACCATTATCCCAACCCCCGCGCCCCTTTCCCCTCCCCCCGTTCCTCGTAGTTTCTAAATCTGCCAAAGATAGAGTACGAGGTGGCCTCTTCACTCCCGGCAACAAAATAGAACGATGGGGTGAGAGTTGCTTTGGGAAGAAGTAAAGTACTGAAAGTGATCGATCATTCTTGATGTCTGGAAAATTTTGCGAGGTCAATGGAGAGTAGTATGTCGAACCAGGTAAGCAATCCGGATTGGGAAGGACGGTCCCATTGATGCCTTTGCTTAGTTTGGTGTCGATTAAACCAGGCTACATCAAGAAAAGTCAGCTGGGAAGCGTAGGATCACCACAATGTACGCACGTCTTGACTCTTACGTTTTGCGTAGAGTAGCTCAAACGAAGGATAAATCGGATGTTCATCGGAGGCGAAAATGACATTATTTCCCCAACGATTGCGTCTAACTTCTTCTTCGGTTAAGTTGGGGTATTGTGTCGCCATCGCATCAAGTAGACGTATTGGGTTGATGAAAGGAAGAAGTGCAACACCCTGCCATGCCATTTTTTTCCCATTCATATCGATTTCGAACGTAGACGGGTAAAAGTCAATGATTGGAGAGTCTTCGTTCGTCATGAGCGGCTGGAAAACTTGAGGAATGTGTTTTCGACTAGTAAAAATATAAGACGCTTTTACGATAAAAAAAAATGCTATGATAACAAACCTGGCAGCGGGGAAAACACCCATCAGCTGTTCAAAAGGCTTGAATGGCTGGCCGAGATCAAATTTAATATCCATCTTGCTGGTATCCGTGAAATCGGCGGCGAACGGAGCGAAATGATAGGGAAAGTACCACTGCCATGAAGGAGTCTGGATTTGGTGACGATCAGCACACATCGAGAACGATATGATACGACCTACCCCTTGGTAATAGTAATGCAGAACCCAAGCTAAACCTTCAACATAGGCCTTCGTTAAGCTGTGCTCGCTAAATCAGTAAAGGAAGAATGTGATCGCTTGTCAGATACTCACTTCTTCCTGAATTTGGTGTCGTTTGACTCGACACCAAACTTCTGGCGATAGTATCGCTCTTTATAGCCTGGCTCCCATAATCTGTTTTCACAATAATGTTTGCAAGGGTATATTGGACAAAGGAGCGGATTGACATACTTGACTGTATCTTCTTGCTCCACTGTGCCGTCAGCATTGACTTTCACCGCCAAAGGTCCTGCATCGACAGGTGCTTCATCGTCGTCATGGAGACTTTCATCTAAATCGCCCTCAACGTCGTCGTGTTTTCGCTTCACGCCTGCCAGAAACTCCTCGACGGGATCACCATCGTTGGTAGGAAAAATGTCAGGGTCAACTTCCCCGTCAGCGTCGGCGTCATGGTCACCGGACACGTCGTCTACTTTAACAGTTTCGGTCGTCCGAGGAATAAACGTCGACTCATCCAGTCCGAGGACTTCATTACTAGAGTCAAAGCTCATTTTAGAGGCGTCGAATGATGATGGGGGCACAGGGGGAGCCACTTCTGGGCTTTGGATTGGTAAAGTCATAGGCTTTGGCGGCAATGACAGATCAAGTTTCACAGGAGAAAAACCAGACATTTCAGCCTTGAGCACATCAGCCGCGCTCATGTTGGCCATACGAATGGCTCGACGATTGGCCACTACATCACGATTAGACCCTGCAAGTGCTTGGGCAGCCGTAGGTACATTTTGCACTGACTGAGCCGTAGGCGGCGCTCCAAAGCCTATCGAATCGGCTTTTGCAGCGAAATCATATGCAGGTCGTTGTGGGAGAGAAGGATGGACAGGAGGGACAGAGGGTGCAGTGGATGGTACGGTCAATTGTAGGGCAGGGGAAGGACCTATGAAACTTCCGTTTTTTGCATCTTCGATCACCAGCTTACGTCGTTTGGCGTTCGAGTCTTGACGCTCTTCAGCTAGACACACAAAATTCCATCAATGACCATGTAATTCAGCCACAGTTACACACAGACCTTCACGCCTCCGGCGGAATATCTCATCTTCCCTTTTCGCGAGACCCTCAAGAATGATCTGTGCTCTGGACAGTTCAATTTGACCATGATTCGTCAAGTAACCGCCCATTCTGGGGAGTTCTTGCTTCCATATCTTCAATAAAGTATCAATAGCGCCTTCTCGGATCTCAAGTGAAGGTAGATGGGGGAGGAAATCATTGCCGACAAAAAAGATGAGGAGCACCCAGTCATCAATAGCTTGTTCCAGAGTGAAAGGAAATGGTGCTTGAGGCACATTGAGTTCGACTTCGAGATACTCGCGTAGGATAGCGACATCGAGGAAGATGAAAGGTTTTTCCTCCGGAGGGGTCTTTTTTATTTCTGCTTTCACTCCTGTACACTGAGCGGCATAGTGACCTTCTTGCCCGCACATTCGGCACGCTGTGGAGCTACCATCCTGGAAGAAGACGTCTTCTCGAAGCACTCTAAAACAAGGCTCATGGGTTGCCAGAGCAAGCATAATTAGATCCGCATCCTGTGTAACCGTAGTCAATGTCACGCTTAGAAGCGGGCGGGTAAACATCCACTAACCAAACCATAAATTACATGACTGGTGTTGGGATCATGTCCGGGATTTGTTCGCTGACGTCTAATAAAGTCCATGATTTTATGTTCACCTTCTCCAGGGACGCCAGCGTCCGAAATGATAACTTGCATCTTTCCAAATAGTCAGAACAGAACCTCAAGTGTGGTATAAATACATACCCCCTTCCAACCAGGATCTGTGTTCATCTTGTGCACGACCCAATACCGCAGTGATGAAGCCAGTATGTCCATGAAAGGTGTTCCAGGCGTGATAGCGTTTGAGTCCCAGGACTCCTTGGTCCGCTCTTGGTCAGTGATCTCCTTACCCATCGCTACAGATAACGGTCAATAAATGCCTGCACTGCGGCAAATGCACGAACCTTCCCACATAGCGACAGCCTCCCTTCGTGCTTCTTCCTTCTCCTTGGCCTCTTGAGCAGATCGAAAGCGTCTTGATCGTTGCTGGTTCATTTTCGCACGAGGGGCCACGCCATCTACAGAGGTCATGAAGGGGTAGAAAAAGTTAAGTTCATCTGTGGTGGCTCACCAATGGCCATAAACAGAAGTTTCCGAGGTCGAATCATAGCCACAATCCTTTCAGTGTATTTGAAAATTTCAACCATCATCAGCTCTTCCGTCTCGGGCGCAGGCTAGATGTCGTCTCTCTAAGTCAGATACTGCCAAATACTAGTCGAAGCATTACTGACCTTACCCTCCGGGTGGGTACAAGGGTGGACCTATCACCACCACGGTTAAAGACACGGCAGAACATAGACACCCGACACTCACAATACCATTCATATCCAGATATAAGTTGTCAAACTCCGTTCCATTCGGGTTTGAATGAGATATGTTGACGGGAATGACGACGTTTTTCCCTTGCTCGTCTGGTACTTTAACCTCCTCCTCCTCCTCGACGGGGTAGACTGACATTGTTAGTACAAGCCGTTACGCCCAACGAAAGGTAGGAAAAAAACTCACTAATCTTGGGATACTTTTTACTGAGCCAGCGGAAAAGCGCAGGAACACCCTGTGCGGTAGTGTCAGTGTGTATGAAGTAATAGACTGGACGAGACATACCATTTTTTCGTTAACTGAGTCGTTTAATGTATACTTTATGCCACTTGAGAGTAGTAGGCTGTGACAAGTGTTATCCCCACAATCACGTGTTGTATCGACTCTTTCTTACCAGATCTACTATGCCTGTACCAACAAAGACCCCACCGCCATCCGTATTAAATGGAGAGCCCTCAAATTCTCAGCTCCCAAAACACCAAAAAACCATGACCAAAGCAGAGCGCAGAGAACTCCAAGAAAAACAACGCGCCGCCAAAGTTACAAAACCTTCCGGGGCGGCAACTGCGGGCTCCAGCTCTACAGCCAAGCTTCCCCTTACTCCTGCATCTGCCACTTTCAGTCGGAAGTTTGCGTCGACGGGACGGAATAGCGATGCGGGAACGATGAAGTCATCACAGGTGAAGGATGCTGGGTCTGTGTATGGGGCAGGAGAAGAAGGCGGGGCAGGAAAGTCTCGTGGGTTGAGGATATTTTCTCATTTTGGGTTGCCTTCGAGAGCTGTAAGCCATGTCCTGAAGGGGGATATCCATCCGGCGATCGTAAGGCTCGGGATACAATTCTCTGAATTCAAGATATCTGGCGCCAATGCACGCTGTATTGCTACTCTGACAGCGTTTAAAACCGTGAGCATTCCTTTAGTTACACGGAGATTATTCTTCAATTGAGGACATGTCGCTGAGCTGTAATATCCAGGTTATCCAAGATTATGTTACACCACCCAATAATACGCTTTCTCGGCATCTCATGACCCATTTATCTCCTCAAATAACACATCTGGTCTCCGCTCGGCCCATGTCCGTGACCATGGGCAACGCCATCCGACAACTCAAGCTAGAGATTAGTGGCTCAGACATTGACATGCCCCAACAAGATGTCAGTTCGAGTCAACTCTGTTCAGTTAAAATTTATAATTGTTGGATTTCAGGCCAAGGACGTGCTATGTCAGAAGATCGATAATTACATCCGAGACCGAATTATCTTTGCGGACCATGTTATACAGGATGTAGCAGGGAAGAAAATAAATGATAACGATATTATACTTACTTATGCCAGGTATGAATAACTGAACAAACCGTGTGCTGTTGCCTGATAATATCTAGATCATCCGTGGTCGAAGGGGTTCTACTCCGAGCCCATGGAGATGGCAAAACCTTCTCCGTCATAGTTGTTGACTCCCGGCCAATGCTAGAAGGCATGATCTTACTTTCATGTCTCACACTACCTCTGACGAAGCTCTTCCCTAGGCAAGAAACTTCTCGCTGTGCTTTCCACAGCCGGAATATCATGTACATACCTCCTTTTACCCGCCATCGGTTCCATAATCACGGAAGTCTCTACCGTCTTCGTTGGCGCTCACTCGCTCCACTCAAACGGTGCGGTTTTCTCCCGCGCGGGTACGGCGCTCGTGGCAATGATGGCGAAACAGCATTCTGTGCCTGTCGTCGTTTGTTGTGAGACCTATAAATTCTCAGAAGGCGTGCAGTTGGATAGCTTTACGAAGAATGAACTGGGTCGGTTCCTCATATTTCCGTTCTTTGTCAAACTTTGACGAACGGTATAGCTCCTGTCGGCGGATTATTCTCGACATTCCCGCTCATGCGATCGAGAGACTCGTTGATGGTACGCGACCAGCCGAATTTAGAAATCCTGAATCCCTTGTACGATCTGACACCGCCTACATGCATCACTGCTGTCGTGACGGAAGTTGGTCTAATCCCGCCGAGTTCGATCAGCTCGATATCGCTGGCTCTTGGTCGTCAGACGTTGTAGTGTTCTAGACTGTCAATTTGTATTGATACAGACAGTTGTTTTCGAGGTATTATTCGCTTTGGTCGACAGCGTCGAATCCATCTGAACTAAATGCTTGCGTAGTTCAGAATTGTCACCGACTGACTGGTACCTTTGAGTTGAGAGCTTCTGTATTCAGATCTCAAACTCAGAACCTCAGGGGAACTTAGAATTCTCGAAGCCGAGCTAGGCGCCTATGTCAACACGCCGCTACAGGCTCAGCATCTCTTGGTTCTCACAATACAGAGATGATCGTCAGCTGCAAGAGAATACATATAATTTATCCGTCACCGCCTTACGGCCCTATGCGTGCACGTCACGTGAGACAACATTTTTCTCCGGGCCGGTGACTCACTCCTTTTTGAAAGTTTGACAAATGCCTGGCCGTCTGCAAAATAAAGTATGTACGCGTCAATGTTATGAACGGGACTTTGATCCATTTGGAGCTTCAGGTCGCTCTCATTACAGGTGCAGGATCGTAAGTGCCTTCCACACTTCAAATTGTGATCTCATCATTCAGTTGGTAGCGCAGAGGCATCGGACTGGAATCGTCTATCCTGTTTGCCCAAGAGGGTGCCAACGTCCTCCTTGTGGATATAAATCTAGATGCAGCGGAGAAAGGCGTGGCGGTCATCGTTACACGGTTTCCTAACACTAAGGCTTTGGCTATGAAGGCTAATGTTGGTAGCGAGAATGACGTCAAGGCTGCAGTTGATAAAGCTGTAGAGGAATTTGGGAGGCTAGACGTGATGGTAAGAGACGCAGATTGTATGCATGTATCTGCTGACGGTCCTTTTCAGTTTAATAATGCAGGGACTTATGATTCTTATACCTCGACAACTGACCAGAAACTAACAACAAATTTTCAATAGGTATCATGCACTCCGCAGATGATAATGCTCTTAATACAGAAGAGCGCATCTGGGATCTCACAATGACCATCAACCTCAAAGGCGTCTGGTGGGGATGTAAATATGCTATCCTTGCGATGCGCAATAATCCCACGGATGAGTCAAAGGGTCTTCACCCCGGTGGGAGTATTATCAACACAGCAAGTTTCGTGGCGCTGGTAGGTGCTGCAACACCTCAACTAGCTTGTGAGTTCAGGTCTGATCGGGTATTTTTTACGAATTTAATATTTTGTTGCGTGTCAACACAGACACTGCTTCCAAAGTGAGTACATAGTTATTCTCCATTTCCCTGATCTCATGTTTTGTAGGGTGCTGTATTAGCGATGAGCCGGGAGCTTGCAATAGTGCACGCTAGAGAAGGCATCCGTATCAACTCTCTTTGCCCGTAAGTGCCCGGATTCATTTTCATCGCAATATTTTATTGACCGTTCAATCATAGTGGTCCGCTCAAAACACGTCAGTCTCCTTCGTTACATGACTCGTCACGTTTCACTAAAGAAAATGACCAGCCCTTCTAATGGACTTCCTCAACACTGCGGAGAAACGGGACCGCCGGATGATCCACTTGCCTATGGGCCGATTCGGAGAAGCCGTCGAGCTGGCAAGAGCCGCTCTATTTCGTTCGTGTCCCTTTTCTTCAGGTATACTTGAACTCATTGTTCATTTGTCTCTAGTGGCTAGTGATGACAGTAGCTATGTGACGGTACGTCGTCCTGTTCCCGCTTCCGGGCTTCGTTGCTCTCCTGTGTTGTTAATCTCGTGAATATTCAGGGCACGGACTTCAAAGTTGACGGAGGGCTTAGTTCCGCCTACGTTACTCCCATTGGAGAACCGTTATTGCCTCCCCCGACGAGTCTCGTTTGAAAAGGACATGAGCAAGTCTATAGAACAACAATGCCATTTAGCAGTGTAGTGTTAGAACAGCCCGGAATTAGAGTGTGCGTTTAGAAAGAAATGCCTTAATGGTTTTTGATTGCGTTCTTATTGAATATTCAGCTCGACCATATACAAGGGCCCAGTAATACAATCTAAAGGGGTTCCATTAACTTACTGCTTCTTCGTCTCTTTATTGCTACCTGCTCGCCTGACTCTTGCTATCTCCTTGCCGATTTCATTATTCATGCGTTTACGAAACTCGGGCTTGTATCCGAGCCCGAAAAGAATTTCGAGATGGGCAAAGAAAGGGGCAAGGACTACCGCTGGATGCAATAAATGAGCCGAATGTTTTGGTCGTGTTAATGCCACATACCGCCAAGAAGGTTGTCAAGTAGGGCGGGTGCGCGTTTTTCTGCCAGACCGTGCCCGAGAAATTGAGCTACCCAAGAGGCTGCGTGTAAGAGACCGGCTTGAGCAATGGCATTTGGTCTGTGCGAAAAGGCTGTCGCGGTCAGAAGCATCAAAAGGAGTTGAGGAGTGTACAGTAGCTAAAAATACCAATGAGCAAAAATAACGCAAGGAAGATTGAAAATACGCACAGCAGCAAGGGGTTCGAGCGTAAAATAATATATGATATATATCCCAGCATGAATTGCAGATACATTCAGGTCAAAAGAGAGATATTCATTGAACACGTAATGATAGGTAGGCACGAAGAACGGCACAGGAATGGCGCATGCAAGGACTTGGAATGTCCTAGTTAAGCAACGAAGCGTCAGACGGAGAGTAGGCATCACATCGAAGAGAAAGGAACCGACCAAAAGAGAAGGGGTACACAAATAATGTGTATGAGGACGTTGATACGGTTTGAGTGGTATGCGCCATAAAAGGCGAGCTAGAGGACTAGATGAGAAAATATGAGAATTGACCAGGTCATTGCGCACGAACCTGATGATGCACATCGAAGAGCTGAGAGAGTGTCATGATGGTGGTTTCTGGTAAAGGTCCAGAGTTTCCATCAGGTTTCAAACCCTGACTCCGAGTCGGATCCAATATCCACTGGCACATGGGCTCGGGCTTACACGTAGAATCTGCACGTGGCTTCTGCCACCGACTCGGACTTCGACCACCCCCATGGTCCGCTCAACAATCATCGTACGGGCTTCAGATGCTCTACCTCTAGCGGCTAGCGTAGACGATGAACAGGTGTGCATCTTCCCTTTTCAATAATGCATGTAATATAATTCAGGTTACAGACAGAGCAAACGCTCCAGGAGCATAAGCAGCAGTCTAAACTTATTTTCCGACGTATAACGCCCAACTCGGAACCTCGTTGTTCCATAGAAAGCGGGCAGTACACATTACAGTACGTGACTTGCTAGGGACATGTATCATTTCCTGACTTGTTGTTTTAGTTACCTTATAGTAGACAATGTTGTGTTTCTTACCATCGCCGATAAATCATATCCTCGGAAACTGGCCTTCTCATATTTGGACGAGCTATCAAAAGAATTTGCAACGTCGTATGGTCCAAAAGTCGAGACCGTGCGGAAACCTTATGCTTTTGTTGGATTTGGTGTGTTGTCATTCCGTTCCTGAATGTATAACTCTATCCTCAATGACTTTCACAGATACTTTCATGTCAAAGACTGCCCGCCTTTATAGAGATACACGGACAGCCAATGCAGGCGCTTCTAACCTCGACAAACTGAATGATGACCTTCAAGATGTGACGAGAATCATGACAAAAAACATGGAGGAACTTTTATGGAGAGGCGATTCACTGGACCGTACGTCGAGTCTTTATATTTTATCATCTTTATCTCAAGCCTTCGCGATGTTGTGCAGGAATGTCGCATCTGTCGACCTCACTTCGTTCCGAATCTGAAAAATACCGCAAGGCAGCAAGGGACATCAACTTGCAAGCCATGCTACGACAGTATGCTCCTTTGGGCGCCGTTGCATTGATCGTCATCATTCTGCTGTACTGGAGATTCTCATGAAGGACTGAGACAGTTGTTAATGATATTTTTTCCCGTAAATAAAATGGATATTAACTGCGAATGCTCTTTGGAGTTGAGTTGCAGGGTTGTCTAAATTTGTCGGGCGGTAGATAAGATCAAGGGCAGCACTCACGCCTGAACTTGGTTCCTTACCCCCAGCATCTCTTCTTCCCACCAAGTTCACTTTCGCTTATTATAACCTGTAATCTACTGTGAATAGAATCATGGCCAGCTATGGCCAGCCCTTTCCTCCGGATGCGCAACAGTTTTCCTCCCAGCAGCCATATCAGCAAGGGTACCCGCAACAGCAACCACAGCCATTCACACCCCCCTCTGGAGGTCAGATCGCCCCTGGCACCATAACCTACACCACTTCGACAGGTGCTGACGGAAGAGTCGTCTATCATCCTTTCAAGTATGTCCTTCGCTGCACTACCTGTCTATCGCGCCTTGCTATCAGTGGTTGATCATCACTGATCTTGATTTATTGTGTGAATTTGCAGGGCGGTACCCGCTAGGTACGTTGATTGATTATAATCATCGAGATACGATGGTGTTAAGCTTCGTCGATCGCCTTTGATCACAATTATACTAGTTACCAAACTTCAAGCGGCATCGTGTCAGGTATCCAATGGGTGCCCGCTGAAGCAACGCAAATACTTCCGTCCGGAGCCCAACCTGCCAACGCGGTCAGCGTTAAGTCCCCTCTGAATATTGCGGACACTTATCCTGACTGAAATTTCCGGTATCTATGAAGGATTTCGCCGCGTCTTGGAATCGAGGATACTTGAGTCAGAAGGATCAGAAAGCCCTCAGGGAATGGTAGGCCCATTAGCGATGCATGTTGAGAAGCCGTGTTCAATATCTGGTGGTTAATTATACTAGGCAAAGAGACGAAGAAAAACGCAGGAGGAAAGAAGAGAAGGAGTCTCACAGGCGTCTCCGAGAAAAGGAATACGACGAGGGTGAGTTACGCAGGGTCCGTGAAAGGGACGTTCAATCTGCCGCGGGTCGCGAACGCAGGAAGAGTTTTAATTACGGCCCCATTTCTCCTCCAGCAGCTGGGTACCCAGTTACGAGCCCTCAGAATTCTGCTGGGTATCCTGCTGGATATCCTTATAGTGGCGGCTCGGACTTGGACCGTCGCTTTGGTGAGTTGGACGTTGGGAGTAGAGACCACGAGGACCGCAAGCACACTGGCCTAGGCCGGCCTCGGAAGTACTCCGTCAGCGAAAGTGAGCGGGGCCGTGACATCTATACTGATCGTCCTGCCATATATGGCGCCGGAGCAGGCGCCTCTGGATACCCCTCCGGACGTGCTGGACAGCCTTATTCCGCGGGTGCTGGTGTGAACCCGTACTCAAATGTTGGACCTCACTATGCAGGTAGCGCCTCACCCAACATGCGAACACCTGAACCACGCTATGCTGCCCCCGCCCCTGGCGGTTACCCTGCTTCTGGTTATTCTCCTGGCAGAGGTGAGCAACTTGGTCGCTCGACGTCTCCTTACAACGGTGCGACCAGTTCTGTTTATCCCCGCGGCCACGTTTTAGAAGGACAGCTGATACCCAGGTCAAGAGCCACTACTCCTATACCCGGAGCCATGGGTGGTGGCATATCATCCCACTCATTCCCTCAACCAAATATAGGCACGTCTTCTGGGTTCTCAGAGGAAAAACAGCTCGCAGCACCCGAAGGGTTCTCTCGTCATATCAATGCGGCCCAACCCTATACCTCATTTGAGATCATGAAGGTCCAGGATATGGATGATTTCGTAAACCACCTGCCCAGGATGCCGTTGGTACTTCAGCCTCACGATGTATATCATGAGGATTGGATTAGATTCATGCAGGTTTTTATCTCGATTTATTCCGAGTATCGATTTAATCGACTCATCGATTTGTTTATTAGGACTTGGCCCTTGTTTGGTCCGGAAGGATGCCCGTACCCGAGCTCTCCCGCGGCGGTCGCACTCCCAAAATAGCCACCCTCGCAGCTGATCTAGTCGATACATGGAACAAGTCATTCTTCGTCGCTCGCGGAGTCGAGGTTGTTCTTTACAAAGGCCGGGAGCGTCGTTCAGGAGCCGATGCTGGCATGATAGACCGTAATATCGCAGTGCTTGATGAGAGCGACTCCCTTTCTTCATCCTCGTCGGAGTCTTCTTCGGAAGATTCAGGTCTTTCTGGAGACGACAGGTATGGCCAGGGCGGATACGGTATGTACGGCCGTCAGGTTCATGGGCATGGTGATTCCTCGGATGCGAGACGCAGGCGTCACGAGAAAAAGGAAGAAAAGAAGAGACGGGCCAAGGAAAAGAAACTCAGGCGGAAGGCGAAGCAGAGGCAGAATAAGTACGGGCTGTACTTGACGTGCGTCCCGCAGGGGAATGTCGTTGGCCACAGTAATACTGTCCATGGGGCAAGCCACTCAGCCGGAGGATATGGAGGCATGGGGCCAGCGGGTGGAGCGGGTGGAACAACTGGCGGAGTGCTGTTAAGATCGAGCAGTCCCATGCCAGGAATGGGCCCAATTGGCGGGCGGATATCCCCCATCCCAATGTCGGGTGGACATCATGTAGGCGGTGGCTATGGCGGTGGTGGCTATGGAACAGGCAGAGCAAGTCCAATGCCGGGATATCCCGGTATCGCAGGCAGTCGTAGCGGGCGTACTTCACCGATGCCTGGATACTCTATACCTGCAGGTGGTCGCACGTCACCCATGCCCGGATATTCTGGTTCAGCAGGAGGTCGTACATCGCCGATGCCAGTTTATCCTGCCAGTGGTCGCATGTCACCGATGCCAAGCTACTCCACTATTAGCACTGGAATCACAGGCCGCACTTCACCGATGCCGGGTGGATACGCAGGTGGTCGTGCATCGCCGATGCCCGGAGGCTATTAGAATCATGAAGGTGCGAAAGTTCCCAATCTCTTATGTGAAATTCAAATCGCTGGCCGTCGTTTCTTGATGTTGTCTGTAACAGTAGTACTAGCTTGGAAACAAACAAAAAAAGATTTGTACATATAAATCGTTTTTGGATACAGTTGTTCATCGTAAAGACATCGGAAAATTATCTGGATAACTTCCACTTCCTTGAAACATATCAAAGAAATCCTTCACTACCTCCGGTAACGAATGTTGCGAATTCTCGAAGGAAATGTTCGGCCCACTACCAAATTCGTCCGGAATGTCGGAGGGGGCGACGGCAAGCTCGAGTTCGTCACTGTTGCCTGCGACGTTTTGCTGAGAGGGCCATCCATAGGTTCCAGCTGCAATTCGACCATGACTGCCTCCTCGTCTGGTTCGATGGAGACTACGAGAACTTTCAGGACCCTGTTGGTGTATCAAATCCGTATAGAAATCAAGGATGTCGCCGTCTGACTCCGACTCGGTAGCCGAATGGTCCTCACGGCCCTTCGGAAGTCGTACTCGACTCTGTTCTTGGATGTGCACGTCTTCTTCACCTGCCAGTGGATCTTCAAAAATGTCGTCGAATTCTCCTGGCAACACCAAGGAATCCTCTCTGTCGGCCTCGAATGCTGCGCAATCCAAAGAGATATTGGGGAAAGAAAACCTTTGCACCTGAGATGATGTAGGAGTGCGCATGCCAGAAGAATGCCTACTCCCTGTGTGATCTGGGGGATTTGAAAACTCCGGATGAGTATCTATTATGTCCTCATCTTCATCGCGACCACTACTACATCGCGTAAGTTCCGAAAGCGGAGGTAATTGCAAGGTGGACTATCACTCACTGGTCTAAAACAGTGCTGATCTGTCCAGACAACAACTGAGAATAGCCTTCCGATATTGCCAACTCTCTTTCGGCCTGACTCTGTGAACTCTGCACCACTTCACCAATCGGCGAGCCCAAATTCCTGTTGCTATTGCCCTCTAACAGCGAGGTGGGAGACCAAACGAGCTGATTGGTTGCAGTTCGTCGAGGAGAGCTGTCGTCTGAGGCCATGTATTGACTTTGAGAAGATGGGACAAATTGGGTTTCCCTTCGTGCCAAGCGCGTAGGGGATTTACGAGCTTGGATGTGATTTCTTCGTGTTGTTGGCGTAGAGATAGTATAATCATTACGTAGGGCGTGAGGATGGATAGGAAGGGCAGGCAGTTTGAATCCATCCGCATTTTTTACCATGGCGGCAGGGGAGGTATTGACCGCAGGGATGGACATTGGAGGTTTGGCCCAAGTTCGGAAATCTTTGTCACCATTTAGGCCCGGGAGACGGTGAACAGGAGTGGTAGGAAGAGACGAAAGCGGCGAGCTCAAAGGATCGGACATCTGACGAGACGAGTTCGAGGACGACTTTATTCTGCTAGGTGTGGGAGGGCCTCCGATCACCTTTCGCAAGCGCTCAGTGTGATCGTCGGAGGGGCGAACGGAAGATTTAGGTGTTGGCAAAGAAGTGGCTGCCCTGTCCTGCTTCACAGTAGGGCGACGATTACCGTAGGTTGCAAGTGGAAAAAGAGGTGGATTGCGGGGAAGCTGAGCACGCTTCCTGATTGGCTGTGTTGTAGGTGGGGGGGTATGCAGTGAAGTTCGAGAAGTGAGTGCCCGCGAATCTGTGGTATGTTTCCTCTGCCGGTTGGTTCTGATATTGCGCATGAACGACGAAGGTGAAGGTAGGTCACTATCTTGGGTCTCACTGAGATCGATGACTTCGTGGCGATCCCGCTGTGGTGAGCTGGCGACATGGCAAGTGAAGGCTGCATTCCTTTCCTCCGTGTGCGAAGATCGTTTGGACGGGGCCATGCGAGATTTTCGCTTACCGTTCGCGTCCCCGAGGACAGCGACCTCCTCCGCCTTTCTTTTCATACGCTTTGTAAGGCGTTCATCTGAGACCACCTCAGTGTGTTTCCGTGTCCGCTTGCGAATTACTGGGCAATTTTCGTTGGTCCGTTTTCTGCTGCCAGGATGAAAAAAGGTGGTCAACGGGAGCTCGCCCGCTATTCTCAAGCTCATCGACAGGATGAAGGATATATACTGGGAAGTGGATACGGTCTATATATATTAGATGAGCGGAGTTCGTCGGAGATTACACGTAATTGACAATCCGCTCAAGCTCAGTCCGAGGCTGGCATGTCTGATTTACACCAACTCAAAAAGCGCAAGATGTCCCCGGTCAACGAAACAAAACCTCTGGCTCCCGTTGCCAATCTCCTCATAAAACGTCTTTCAGACAAAGCCAGGCTACCCACACGAGGCTCGCCACTTGCGGCAGGTTATGATTTGTACAGGTACGCGTTCGACGCGTTTGTAGTCTGTCGGCAGAATTTATGTGCATAAATTGACCTTGAGATCTATTGTAGTGCCGAGAAAAAGGTCATTCCTGCGCGAGGAAAGGCTCTCGTGGACACTCAAATATCCGTTGCGGTACCGGCGGGAACGTATGGCCGTGTTGCCCCACGGAGTGGCCTTGGTCTGTTGTCGTACTTGCTTAAATTTGCCGTCAGGACTACTAACGTGCAGCGCGACTGTCAAAGCATCCAAACACATGATTGACACGGGAGCAGGCGTCATTGACGCCGATTACCGAGGTGTCGTCTTTGTGCTGTTGTTCAACCACTCAGAGAAGGACTTCCAAGGTCCATATCTTACTTCATCTGCTATAATGTCATGCTTATTGGTACATGCAGTGGAAGAAGGCGATCGCATTGCACAGCTTATTATAGAACTTATCTGCAATCCAGAGGTTCTCGAAGTCGACGTGAGTCCTATAACATCATGACATGCTCGTACTAAAAACCAATGCAGGACCTAGATGAAACTCTTCGTGGAGCAGGAGGATTTGGATCCACTGGTGGCCATGGGTCACTCTAGAATTGCACACAAATACTATTTTGTTTTACGACCCATATACACGAGTCGAAGCAAGGCGTTCAAAGCAATATAATCTACAAAGACGCAATTCGCGCACTGCCGATGGCATTTCAACTTGCAAGTTGACCTATGTAGTTCGAGTGGGAGAGATAGATTCCTACAGGCAATAGGGTACGGCGTAGCGACACATTATAATTCTCCTTGCGAAGTCCTGTGTGCGTTTGACTGTCCAGAGTTTAATGACCTGTGTACAAACCGACAGTTGAATTCAGGACGACGTTACCTTCAAAAGGAGCAAGTCCCCGTCATCATTTTGTCTTGTCCGCTTCCACGACATATGAACCGCCCGATGTGCGAGCAGCATGTTGCAATAATGCAGCACCAAAAACGCTTGCATCTTCCTTTCCTGACACATGGTCCAATTTCATCCCGGTGCCTTCAGCCCAAACCCTGCCATCCGGCACAGTCGCACCGTCAGCAACGTCTCTCAACACCACCAACTTGACAGCTTCGACCAGTCTGACAAGTTCCTCCAACTCCGTCGTCAATCTCTTGTGCTCTGGTGTTCCTTCGTTAGGCGCAATCAAAGCAGATAACTGATGCAGGTGTTTTATAGTGGCGGGTGATATGGTGGGTGTTGGGTAAGAGGATAAGAGTGCATTTACGGACCAGGTGGGTTTTGTTGGGATACCACAATAGTCAGTTTCGACTATCTGGGTGGACCTGGCTGATATTGGACGTATCCTAGATTGACGAGAATATGCAAGCCCCAGTGGTAAAAGACGCTGTCGCAGCATTGATCTGACTTTGAAAATTTATGTCTGTAGCTCACGCTCTTCAAAAACTACTTCCCGATAAACTTTCACCATCTCTCGCAGCCCGACCTGGGAATCTCTATCAGGTCCTCTCCAGAGCTCCCGGGGGTGGTGTCGGTCGACGAGTTTACCAGAAGCGTTGGGCAGAAAAACAGATATATGATTGTTTTTGGCAAGTCACAAGGGCGAGGTTCAAATTGGAGGGCATGCATGGGAAGGCATGGGGCAAGCTATATTGGAAAGGTGAGCCGACCACTGTTTCCCGTAACTTACATTATCGATATAAATCGGTGTACAGGCAAGCTGGTAAGCCAGAACGAAGAAAGAATACGGGGTGCGTTGAAGTACAAGTGGAATGAAGGTGTCTCTAGGCCCACAAGACAACCGAGTGTAATATTCAAGTCCACGACTGCCTTTTTCCTTGATTGATCTGGGTTTCTGTTCTACTCAGTGAACCTCTTGCCTATCCTATCGACGAGGAAGATATCCTTGCTGCATCATATGCAGGCACTGTGGCGAGTGATTAAGGGCTGAAAGACGCGAGTACTCGGAGGACCCTGTCTGCTCAGTCTTGCAAGTATTACGGTCAACGTCGATTTCACTATTGTTACTTTCATGCATAGCTGTAGGGCATATGGATGCAATTAATGTTAAACTTACAATTGACTTGACTCGGGCTCGGAAAGGCACCCAAATCGGAGTCGCGCGTGGGCTCCGCTGCCTCCGCACAAAATCTCAAGCCCGTTCTAACTTTCTAAATCTCTTATATCTACTTGGGCTTTGGAAAGAAAATGGATACACATGAACTCATTGATACCCAGTTTGACCGTGCGGTCGAAATCGTGCAGGGACTACCCAAGCAAGGGCCTATTCAGACGGGCTACGAGGAGAAACTGACAATGTACAGGTACGTGAATCTCTACTTCGCCTGTTATTTGGTCTCAAAACCGAGGTTCTTGTGTTATTTTGTGATAGTCTTTACAAGCAAGGTGCGTCATCTCTCACGAATCCCCAAATGCGAGGCCTGACATTATGAATCGATTGCAGCTACTGTCGGAAACGTCAAGGCAGCTCGTCCTGGTATGTTCGATATGCTGGGTCGAGCAAAATGGTCCGTGTGGATTGTTTTCTTGATGGATTCAGACTCATTCTCCTTTGTCCCAGGGATGCGTGGGCAAAACACAAGGATCTGGATGCCTACGAAGCAAAGATGTTATACGTAGAAGCTTTGCTGAAGGTAATCAAATTTGTTCCTTCATCTCACGTGCTAATGGACTCTCTTATAGGTCCTCAAAAAGTATTCTGACAAGACTGTCGCACGAGACCTCGTCCAGGAACTTGAGTCCTTTGGGGGTGATCCAAACAATTTAGTTATAAGTCGTACGACCGACCGCCCTTCAATACCGCTCACTGTTGACTTAAATAACAGGCACGTTGTCAAATTCGCTGGGTTCAGACTCATCGGGATCCAGGACGTCCGACGGGCACGCACCGCTAACCAATTATCAACGAAGACTTTTCCCAGGTGATTCTCAACCTGCCCATAACATCCCAGACACGGCAGAAGAAGCCGACGATACTTCAGAAGACGAAACAGATGACGAAGCACGTGAACTTCCCGTCGTGCCAGAACCGCATTCCCAACTCATGCGGCCCCAGTCTTCCCCATCATCCCACCGATATCGCACACCAATAGCAGGTTCATTGGCCATGTCGCCTCCCCCCACGCGCTCCGCCGTCCCGGCAACGCAACCAATGCCTGGGTTTGAGACCCCATCAGCTTTCGCAGGACCGTCGACGAACTCTATTCCTTCGTCTCGCCATCCAGCTACGAATCCTTACACGGAGCAGTACCCCGAATCATTTGGCACAGAATTAGTACCTACACCAGCGCATCTCTACTCTGCATACCCACATTATCGCGGCCAGAGCCGTGGCGCCATCCGGCCTGCTTCTCAGCCCACATTAGAACGCGCACTCGAGAACGTTCAGGCCCACCTTGCGGCCCTGAGTGAAAGGCTCGAGTCCTTGGAANNCTTGCCGCGCAACCTCAAGGGTCGCACGCGTCACTGAGTGGTGGCGCCTCTCCGATATGGGGTGGTGCAGGTAGAGGTAGCCCCGCCGACAACCGAGGCCGCCCTGAATGGGACATAGATGATCTAGGAATGTGGTCCCTTATTCTTAGCCCTCTGTCGCGCGGCATCAAGGGCTTACAGAACCTGTCGGGATTTTTTGCTCGGAGCGAAAATAGGTCTCCGACTTTGATCATCGTGCGGCGTTTGTGTTTAGACGTTTCATTTCTGCTGTGTATGCTTGCGGTCGTCCGGGTTCTGTGGAGAAGGAGCGGGGTAAGGAGGAAGGAAGTACGTGCAGCACTTGTCGTGTTGTGGCGTGCTATTTTAGGGAGCAAGAAGGAAAGAACTATGGTCAGTAGAGGTATTTGATTTTAAAGGTGCTATGGTATTATTACTTGAACACGGTTACTTTGTGGGTGTAAAATAACGGAAATATAGACACCTAATTTCGGAACTTTAAATCATTGCACGTAAGATCCTGCACACTCAGGACCAACTGCCAGTGTGCTCAAGATTTCGGTACATCGTCTCTGCTAACAAGTAGTTATCATTTCAAACGTTCAGGACATATCAACCACGCAACGAATGCAGTCTCCCGTCTATCCCAACGAATTAGTAAGACAAGCAACACAATTCCGGAATCCGAGTCGCCTACATGCATATTGGCAAAGCCTTCATTGATATCCGTGAGTTTTTTGCGATGGGTGATGTATTCGTCAACCTTAATTTTGCCTTGAAGGTAATCTGAATCGGGACGTCAGATAAAAAATACATGGATGGGCAAATCTAATCCCGAACCTTCCACAAGCCCAGGAATCTCGGTTCTTCCTTTAACGCCACCGAATGCAGAGCCACGCCAAGTTCGGCCAGTTACCTGGGGTTCACAGTCTAAGTTACACTAACCCTCCAAAGCAACGCCACTCACCAGCTGGAATCTGATTGGACGGGTGTCAGAACGGTAGGGAGGGTATCGACAAATGTAGACATACGGGCGTGTAGATATTTCCTGACCAGCTGCAGCCACTCCAATAATGGTAGAAACGCCCCAACCTTTATGGCATGCCTCAAGCGCAGCTCTCATGACGTGGACCTTGTGAAAGGCAGGTGTTTAAGTCGTCAAATGACAACTTATATCTACTTACATTGCCTGTGCAATCGAAAGTATAATCGAGGCCACCATCGGTCATCTCAATGAGATAGTCCTGAATTTTCGTCCCCTCGGGCAATTGGGCTGGGTTCACGAATTCTGAAGCACCAAATTTCTGCGCCCAGGACTCCTTACTAGGGTTGGTATCTATTGCGATGATGCGAGAAGCACCGACAATAGTGGACGTATTCACTACACCGAGACCAATGGCGCCACAACCAAAGACGGCTACAGTGGACCCCTCTGGCGTTATTAAAGTCAGATAAAGTTCGTTGAGACGACAGAAGGGAAGGACACACTGATACCAGGTTGCTTGACAACAGCGCCCCAGGCTGTGGTGATCCCACATCCCAGCAAACATACTTTTTCAAGTGGTGCGTCCTTGCTCACAGCGACAACCGAAACATCGGCTACGACTGTGTACTGAGAGAAAGTCGAGGTACCCATCTGCCATTAAAGCATAAGTCAAAGGTTTCTGTAGTTGAAAGGACACAAACGAAGTGGTGGATGTCTTGTCCGTTGCATTTGAAGCGGCTGGAGTTGTCGGGCATAAGACCTTTACCCTGGGTAGCACGCACTACGAAATGATGATACATAGGACCTCGATGTGTGGCTGGTTTATGTCCCTACCTTTCCCACAGAGGTTTGTCTTCCCACTTTTGCAAAACTTGCATTCGCGGCATTCTGTTGATGTATTATGATACCGGTCGTCGTGTGAAATCCAACCTTACCGGCAGTGTACAGGGGAATAACGTGGTCACCCTGCGAATAGTATAAGACGGAAAAAAGATGGCCATAGGATCAGAATGCTTACCACCGCAACAGTGGTGACACCTTCGCCAATCGATTCAACCTGTTCAACGACCATTAGCCTCTCCGGAGGTTTAACAACGCTCAGGCTTACTACGCCTCCACCCTCATGACCAAGAATGACGGGAAACAACCCCTGTGTTGTAGTTAGTATTCAGATAGATATTCATTGCGTTCATTGACCTCAGGGTCTTTTCCACTGCGAGTATATTCGTCAGTGTGACAAATGCCTAAATTCGCGAGTCAGTCTCAGTGAGCACAGAGACGGAATGTTTGCGTTACCTGTGTGTAAAATCTTGATTCTGACCTCATGAGCCTGAGGAGGGGCGACTTCGACGTCTTCAATCTTCAAAGGTTTTCCTGCTGCCCAGCAAATGGCAGCTTTGCATTTTATCGTCTTTCCAATGGTTTGAGACATGGCGACCGCAGAGATGAAATGATGATACAGTCCAGTAGTATTGGCTACCAAATCAAGTCGCCAGTATGCCAGCCTGCTTCACATAATATAATTATCATTTCGTGCCTCCTGCAACTTCTGTGTCCAATTGTCATCAATGACCCTCTCGAACATATACTACAAGCGAGTAAGTGATAGGGCAAACTATTACATTATTGTTCATCTCAATCTTAGGCTCTGGTTTAGACTGCGGCCACGGCCAAGGCTTGCTATGTCTGCTACAAGCCATCTACGACCGTTCTTGCGACCATCAACACGACAGATTTTCTGTACACATGCACAGGCCATCTGACGGATACAAATTTTGCCACTTCACTGGGAGAGAGTAATGATACTGAAGGGACAAAGAAATTGGGGGTGAGTGCAGAAGAAATTGCCAAAGTAAAGGAGGAATGGGAGGAGCGGCAAAAGATCAAGTTGGAGACGGTTAAGGGAAAAGAGAAGAAGGAAAAGGAAGCCGGGGAGAAGGACAAGGACATAGACAAGAAGACGTCTACGATACCGGGTACACATTCACCAGATCCCCCCACGACCCCCTCAACCTCAGGTGCGACGCACCAGCGTTATAGCCTTCATCGCCACTACTTTGCGATGCGTTTATCCGAACATCGTAAACGCAGACAAGCTGCTCGAGCGAAGGAGCTAGCCCCTCGACTGCCGGGCGCACCTCGTGGTGCGGTCACCGAGACTTTCTGATGCAAGGCCTGAAAATTCGCAATCTGAGTGTCAAGTACACGCCAGCCCTGCGTGCTATCCATCACTGGTTACATACATTGATAATCGTCCAAGCTGTCTAATAGTACTATCTGTATCAACGCCCAGAGAATGCAGGTCACTGTGTGAAGGGATTACATCCACACACCATAGCTCTGACCGCAAAACTCGCTGCACTCCCAAGCGCCAACCCACCCACTAGACAGAAGCTTGTCACAGTCGCCGCAACATCCACATCGTCCTTCCGTCCCTTCAATCTCGGGTTGTGCTCCAACGATGGAGCAGACATCATGCATGAACTAGAAACGTAGCCATTGGACAACCCGAAGGCAAGGAGAATAAGCATAAACAAGAAATCCGAATTTATGATGGGTGATGACAGTGATGATGGCTGGATGTTGCACATGAGGAACAGGGGGATAAAGACTGTACGGGCCATGGAAAGGGTCAGGAGACGCCTCGCTGACCATATTCGCAGACGTGGGAAGGAGCAAGAATATCTCCCCCCAAAATCTCCGATGTTGTATACTAGGAAATGAACACCACTGAAGAGAAGAGGATGTGTGCTGGGGTTCGTGGATTGTATTGATGCTGTTATTGGAGGGAACACGGACTGAAGAGGACGCGTGTTCAGCATGAGAATAAAACGATGACGGTTTAGAACACACTAGGGTGACGACGAAAACGTAAGCCACAGCGATTTCGTAAACAACATTGGCCTTGGCGACACGTAGGATTCGACCATGCTCGGCATCTTCCCGTCCCCGAGATACAAGGCCCTCCTGTTCTTCGGGAGTTGTGTCACGGTCCCCTAGCGCCAGCCCTTTCGGCTGACAAAACGGTACAATAACCGCTTTGTACGCTGGTAGAGTAACTAACCACGCGTGTGCCCCGACGCTGGCGAGAAGGAATACAGTCGAAAGGAAGAAAAAAATGAATGCGGATTTCTCCTCTGCTTTACCGTCGGCATTATAAACGGCAATCGTATCCTTGGATTGCCCCAATACCGAAGCAGCTGCACTCAATACCTGGACCCCACTGACAACTACAGCGACTGCTGCTTGACCAGACATGACAGCTTGTATGGCCATTGGCCCAAACAGGGATGCCGTGGCAACAACGGAAATCTGAAGATAAGAGCCCGTCCCAGCCTGTGCGATTGCGTCCAAGAGGACGAATGTGAAAAAAGACCCCGGAGAGATGTGAATGTATGTGCTGAGCATGAGCAGGAATGTCAAAAATGACAGACATAGTGTTGCTACCAGAATTCGGCGAGAGGAGGAGGACTAGTGATGTCTGTTTAATATTCTATTGTATTGACCAAGGAATAGTGTATCACCTGCTTAGATGTAATCGTAGCATGGATCAAGGAAGCAAAGCCCGCAACCGTGAAAGATATTGAGAGGTATGAGCTGAACGTAGTCGCCAGCGAAGAGTTGGCCAGTCGAGAGAGAAAGTAAGGCACAGCCGTGATCATCACTATCCAAAAATTGTCAATTTCTTGTGTTCAATAGAGACACGCAGACCCACCATTCCACGGCAACAACACAGAACAGCCCAGCACAAAATGTATCCATTGTATTCTCTTATCTAGTGGGATGGCACTGCTCAGAGGCGGCGAGGGGTCGTCACCGTATAACTCGATGTCCGGGATAGCGGCAGGTCCTTGCGGTATAACATGGTAGAGCGTGTCTGGAGACACGGGACGTCGATTAGAAAACATATATGTGGTTGTCGTGAGGAGGAAGCAGCCTTTCACCTCATGAGCTTGAACCGAGTTATCTTGGTACTAGTACTAGTCTAGTAGTGCCAAAAAGAGTCATTGTCAATTCTATAAATCTACGACGTTGACTGATTTTTTGGAATAAACTGGTTGGGTTCATCCTGTAACACCATCTCTGTGAGACGTTGCCTCTGCTTCAGTTCTTTTCTCGCCTTCCTCGCCCTTTTCCTGATCATCCTGGCCTCTGATCCCTTGTTGCTCCATCTTCTCTTCCTCTCTGCTTCCTTTTCGCTGTTCAACGTTTGACGCCATTTCCAATTTGCTTCCACTCGCGCTTCACGCACGGTTCGGCCGTTCAAGTTATTTAGCTCGTCACGCACTTGATCATCTAGTAGGGTTTGTGTGCGGATTTTGTGTGCTTGCCAGCGAGCTTGCTTCTTCGCACGAGAATGAGGGTTAGACAGTTCTTTGTGGAGGTGGACCTCAACAGGTTCGTGGAAAGGAGCGGGCTGCTCTTGGAATAGCGTTTTGATGTACGCTGACTCCTCTGGGGGTCTTGGAAGTGGACCTTTCAGGGAGGTTGGTAGAGGGGGGACTTTATACGTGATTTCCATCACAGTTTCCTGGTCGGTCTCGTACATAGTCGCTGTGGAGAGAATAAAAACTTAATGCACTTCCGCAATAACCAGATTCACACGTACGTGAGGGAAGGTTACGTTTTTCTGGTTTTGGCCAGGGCACAACGATCCGGTCATCAGAATGGCTTTCAGGGAGCGGAGGCGTCGTTTTAGCAACAACACGTTCCCATTCCCATCGTCGTCCCATGGGCTGCCAGTATGGCTTAGTTCTTCCGAGACGAAGCGCGAACACGCTGTTTCATGCAACATTAGGGCCTTACACAGTGACGCACAGAACACATACGGGGTTACGGTTGGCTTGTTAGCACCTTCACGGGGAGGGAAATCGTAATTGCCAATAAAGAGTTGACATCTTGAATAGTGAACATTTTTGCCAGGCGGAGGCTTCTTCTTCTCACCCTCCTAGAACAATGAGATGAGTCAGTTCCTAGGGAATATTACAGAGAAAAGGCTCACATTCACAATCCCCTTCAAAAAGACACGGTTGCTTATTCGATTGATACTGAGAACTTCGTGTATCGTGCCTTCTGACTCTCCACGAACGCGAATTTGGTCGCCAGGAGCAATATTCCAGTATTTGATGCGGGCCTTGGTAGGAACAGCTTTCACCTGTGGGTCCCGGATTGTTCTTCGGATCAACCAGTGGCGAGGGAAGGACAGGAGGTGACGAAAGTTCTTGGTCCAGGGAGAGGTTGTTGTCGCGTTTAGCAACTGCTGTTTTGTGATGGACGCCATATGTTCTAGTTCGGTGCTATGGTCATTACATAATGGTAGTCCTACACTCATTGTCCAACCGAAACCAATTTACTCGTAGTTCCACTCCAGGCTGTCGAAGAAGAACTTGGCTCTTCTGACTCCAGGGTCTGACACGAGTCAGAGTTTGAATGTAATCATGAACGGAAATATCACATACTTCGAGTAACATGCCCAGAACATGATCCACCTCGGCTGGCGGCACCCCACCGCAGCCAGCACCTATTAATCTTCTGTATTCTCCCATCCTCCCCCCCGTTCCCGCCTCCGCTTGGAAAGTCACAAGCTCTTCAAACGTGGTCTTTCTTCTCTTCCTGTGTTGCGTAACGTCCTCTTTCAACTTCTCACACTCTTCCCGCAGTGCCACCGGATCTGTGGGCAGATCCATATACAAAGCAACCAAATCCGTCGCATCTTCCGGAAGAGAGGAAGCTCGTCTTTTCCCCTTCCCTTTGTCTTTTTCCGAGCCAACCTCGCCCTCCACGTCGTCATCCACGCGATAAGAGGCTGTGGCCTCTGTGATGAGCAACTCTCCATTCGCCGCATCTCGAATCGTCTTCTCCCGCGTTTCCTCATCTTTAACCCATTTTTCCCAGCCTAACCGGTACCGCCTGCCCATCTTTTCGTACAGCTCCCTTTCCAGCTCTGTCAAACTTTGTCTCGCTTGCACAAGCCCTTCGGCCTGCGATTTCAAATGCCCGACTGCTCTTTGACTCTCCAAAATCTCGGCCTGAATATTACCAAGTAGGGCGTGAGCTTGGTTTGTATCGCGTTCCTTATCCCTGAGTTCCTGGTCAAAAGAGGCAGCAAGACTATCCAACATACTCGTTATGTCATTGACACAACGTGTACTAGCCTTCTGTCCAGCCACAGAGTGATGTAGGGGCGGTCGATCTCCGTTGGCGGGCGCAAAGGCATAGTTCGGCAGGCCGGGAGCAGGGGGGTAAGCGGCGTGGGCATTCCGGAAGGACATCGAGGTGGCACGAGAAGGGGGAACAGGGGATGAACGAAAACGTTCGTCTTCGAGAATATAGTCTTCCGTGCTTTTGCCATCATGATTAACAATCTTTGGATCGGCCCCGTGGTCAATTAGTATCTTAACGAGACGTTTGCTTCTACATCTAGCGGCCATGGTCAACGCCGTTTCGCCATCCTCGTCCTGGAAATTGATGACGTCTGCCAATTCCTTGGGGTAATCGGCGAGGCGGCTTAGTACGGTTTCCATGTAATACCTTGCGGCATGGGTTTTGCCCTTTGACATCGCCACATCCACGATATGATGGAAGACCGTGCGGTTGTAATTATCAATGTTCAAGGTAGAACGGTGGAGTAATTCATAAAGCTCGGGGAATTTGCGAACATCGTAATTGTTGGCGAACATGACACTCCGCATGAAAGCTGTTTGTCCAGCCTTATTGACTTTGAAGATGTCTGCGCCAGCTGTCAGCAAGAGCTTCACGATACGGATACGACCCATCGCGCATGCCCAGTGCAGGGACGTATGTCCGTCGTCGTCAATAGCCATGTTGGGATCAAAGTCTATCGGTGGAGAAATGAGGACCTGAGGAATCTGATTCGTGTCTGAAATAAAATACTCGAGGATTTGGTCGCCATATGTGCGGGCGTCGATCTCGCCGTTGATTTTCGAAAGGTTATTTAAATCAGACCCGTCGTCGCCACGTTCGACAGGGCGTCGATGTTTATTCCTTCGGGGGTTCAAGGAGTGATCGTCTTCCACACCGTTAGATGCATAAGAAGGTTCGGGACTGCGTATAGGAGAAGGCGTACGCGAGCTAGAGGAGCCTTCAGAAGGAGACGGGGTCATCGAACCGTCTTCTGACCCACGGACGGATAGGGTGTCACGTTCCGATTCTTCTTCTACGACGTCCGGAACTTGGCGTCGGGATGACCTTGTATTCACCATGGATATGCTCGAAGCAGGATCCGGGGCAGCGAGGCGACGAGGAGGCCGTGTGACGGTCGTCGCGACGAGATGTTTCGGGGCCAACGGTGGGCTTTTGGCGGCAGGTTGGAACTCAATGATGGGTCGGAGGAGTGTGTCACAATTGTATTGCTTAGCTAGTCCGAGTCCTCTTTCAAGAGGAATCCAGGTACCTATCAAATAGACATGTTCCGATCGATTTCTCTCTACGCGTCATTGCTATAACGATCTCACCTTGATATTTTCCATATCCACCTTGCACCTTTTCGTGTTCCCCCTTTTGAACCTCACGTTCAAGGACACGAGTCCGTTGCGGTTTGTCAAAACCAGCCACTTTTAATATTTGAGTCGCGTTGAGCCATGAATCTGAGCGCCGTCGCATCACCGCAACGCCCTTGCACATCCTGAGCGTGTAAAGAGTGTCAGGCCGCGTGTTACACCGTGTCATATCTTACGCACATCTCGTAAACAGGGATGCCACTGTAGGTAGCCTAGTTGAAAACGTGTACTGGTAAGATTGGAATGATTCTAAGGTACAAGGAAGTTGACCTTGAAAATTTGAGTTTCAGGCATGATAGAAAAGCCCTCTCCGATAGACGTAGACGATTTCGTTTGGTGCTCCGATTGGTTTATGTTTCGGGCTGTAGTTGAGGACACTGAGCGTGATGGGTCCCGCTAGACGGTTCCCTTGTCCGGTTCTTACGCGTGCTCAAATAGAGACAAACAACGCTTTTGCCCTTCAGGTGCAGTAAGTAGAGTGCTGTTGTTGTAACTCCACAATACAATGCGGGTATTATTATTCGGGTGTATACCCTACACGATATAGAAAGATTGTTGTCATAAAACGAGGCCAAGGGTAGGCGTTACAATTGAAAAAAGGAGTTCGGCGGTGGCATGTCTCGTGCTGCACGTGTCCTCGTTGCTTCTTCACCTCTTCCGCGCTATATATCGTATATCGCACAACGTCCTTACCCTTTCCCATTATCATGGCTCCGAAATGCGAGCCTCTTGTCCACTTTGGCGACAGGTGCGCTTTATTCCAAGCCCAACGCTTCACTCGACGTTATATCAATGTTGAACTTGAAATAAATTCACAGGTTGTATTTCACTACATTTCCCAACCCAGCCCCACTACCTAATATTCTGAACCGTTCATCCGGAGAACCCGGAAATCAACCACGCGTTCGTGCACGGCCAAGAGGTGGCCCCTCCGCTACACCAGATGACGATGCAACCTACTATTATTTCACTATCGACCACCAATTGCTTTATCTATCCTTCTTCCAAGATTGGGGTCCTCTTAATATCTCTATGGTGTACAAAGCATGCATCCTCATTCATGAGCTCCTCGATGTATGTAGTCACTTCGACTGCACAGCTGTGGCCCTCCTTGATGCTGGCTGCTCTTCCAGGATCCAGATTTGGACACTCACCGATTGGTACTTTACTCGTCTGATGACCCAAGAAGAAAGGCTAATGCTGCACTCTTGATGGCTCTCTATGTTGTAAGCTAGCAATTGCTACTCAATCTGTCTCGTCAACCCTATCTGCCTCTACAGATGATCGTCCAACGCCGCACCCCATGGGAAGCTTTTCATCCCGTCGCGGAACTCGAGTTTATGCCATTTCGAGATGCAGGACGGGGTCCTTGTGATTTTAGTCTCAATATTCAAGACTGTCTCTGGGGGATCTGGAAGGCCATGCAGAACGGTCTTTGCGACATGAATGAGTTCAATGTTGACGATTACGAATACTATGAAAAGGTTGAGAACGGGGACTGGAACTGGTTAACCCCCAATTTCATTGCCTTCGCGTCACCTGTGGACTCAAACTGGATAAAGAAGGAAAAGGAGACGAAAGAGAGTCTCAAGCAGTCAGGACCTGCAGGTCCCGGTTTCACAACGTCAGCGAACTCTAATCTGGCGCTACAACGCAAACTACCTACCCCCTTCCTCAACTGCCTGGATTATTTCGAGAAGCGAAACGTAAAGCTTGTCGTCCGTCTGAACACTGAGCTTTACGACAGAAACGTATTCTTGGATCGTGGCATTGATCACATGGAACTCTATTTTGACGATGGCACAAATCCAACCGACGATATTGTGAGAAGCTTCATCGAGGTAGCGGACAAGGTCATCGAAGCTGGCGGCGTTGTGGCTGTTCACGTATGTACATACATTCTTTACCTCGACAAGTTCCTAATTCCTTCTCCAGTGCAAAGCCGGATTGGGTCGGACGGGCACTCTGATAGGAGCATATCTCATATGGAAGCACGGCTTCACAGCCAACGAGGCCATCGCTTTCATGCGAATTGTCCGACCTGGCAGCGTCGTCGGTCCACAGCAACAATATATGTATCTCAAACAGATAGAGTGGTGCAAATGGGCCGCAGTCGACGAGGTTCAAAAGCGACAAGTGGCCTCTGCTATCGCGTCCCCGATGCTTGTTACGCCAGCAACACCGCCAGCAGAGACCGACGAGGATATTGACGTCATGGCGAGCACACCCCCATCCGCCATCTCTTCCAACCCCCTCCCTCCCGTGACACCCAGCAAACACGTCGCCACTGCAGCTGCAAAGGCAAAGGCTATACCTCCCCCTGGCCAGCCGCGGAAGACACCGTTGGCCAAACGAGTTGCTGTGGATTCTGACCAAGAGGATGAAGACGATGTATTACCTGCTCTGGGTGTGGTTCCTCTTAGTAAACCCCGCGTCAAGTCCACGAGAGTAACAGGTTCTCGAGTGACAGCATCCGAGCAACGACCCACTAGAGTGACGAGATCTACAGCCGGTGCCATTGCTATTCGGAAGATGGGTAATGCTGCATCGTCAAGTTTAGTGTCATCTGCAAAAACCACCGGGCAGGGGCCGAACAAAATACCTAGACTTGCGACTACACGCAACACGGCAGCGGCAAAGGCTGCTGTCGCTGTCGCTCAGACTCGTCGACCACCACAGCCACCTTCACCCACGCCATCTCGTCTACCTACCCTCATTCCTGCAAAACGGCCGCATCATGCTTCGGCGAGCTCGTTGAACGAGGTTACCACCCTGAAGCGGACAGGGACTGCGTCTGATGCATGGATGACGAATAATACAAGTAAAGTTGTGGTTCCTGCATCCAAGACAGAGAGACCAGGGCTGAGGAATGTGAGACGTAGACGGAGTAGTTTTAGTGCTGCCGATGTCGTGGCGTGAGCCGTTCGGGACTACATTTCTATGTTGAATAGCACCTTTTTTGATTGTTTGCAATAATTATCACATTGCTTTGGTTGTCAGTATGTTCTACCGGCGTGCTTGGCGTTCAAAATTTGCATCTGATTATCGCAAGTAACATGTTACATTGTTAAGCTTACTGTACAGTGAGTATAAATACTGTCTAGTTCACACATGAGGTCCGTCTACTTCCGCAATTTCTCAACCCGTGAAAAAGTCGGCAGGTGTTTGAAGTTATGGCAAGCCTTCGTCAGAGGAATACTTGTGAACGCACTCGAAGAACCAGCGGAGATCTTCCGGATCAACACCCGGCGTGATACCGTGCCCCAAGTTGGCAATCCACCCCTTTGACCCCTTCCCCCCACGGAAAGCCTGAGACATCCTCTTGACGCCTTGCTCAATAGCTGCCTTGCCGCCATACAACAAATTTGGGTCCAAATTTCCTTGGAGCCCAACTTTATCACCGACTAGACGACGCGCCTCCGCGGGATCAATGGCCCAGTCAAGGCCCAAGACATCATAGCCAGCATTCGCCGCTAAAGAGGCGAGAGCATAGTTCGCGCCCTTGGCGAAAAGTGTCATAGGTACAAGAGGTATATGCTTCTCTGCCAGTTTGACGCGTACGTTAGTTGAGATATATTGGAGGGATGGGAGAGAAAAGATGTCAAAGTCGTATGGGGAGAGCTCGCCTGCCCAGGAATCGAAGATTTGGATCAACTGTCATAAGTGTCTGTCAATCATTCAGAAACGAAGCATAGATGTGAGGCTTACCTGCGCTCCTGCCTCCACCTGACCCACGAGATAGTCCACGCAGACATCTGCAATCTGTGTGAGTAGACTTTTGGATTCTTCAGGGTATTTAAATATCCAGGTTTTGGCTTTCTGAAGCGTCTTGCTCCCGCCCCCTTCAATCATATACGCAAAAAGGGTCCATGGGGCACCACAGAACCCGATAAGAGGAACCTCGCCATTCAGCGCCATCCTCGTCCTTGTGATCGCCTCAAAGACATAGCCCAACTCTTTGTTGACGTCCACCGTCGTCCTGAGCTTCTGAATGTCATCAGGAGTGACCAAAGGGTCCGGGAAATAAGGACCCGGCTTCATCTCGACCTCCATGCCCATGGCCTGAGGGACGACGAGGATGTCGCTAAATATAATGGATGCATCGATGAGGCCAGAGTACCGTCGGATAGGTTGCAGTGTGATCTCCATAGCTAAAGCTGGTGTCCGACAAATTTCGAAGAATTCGTGGGATTCACGCAATTTTCGGAACTCTGAGATGGTCGCACCATTGAATAGAGATAAAACATCGATGAACGTAGAAACAAACCGGGGAGATACCTCCCGGCCTGCCTCATGACCCACACAGGTGCACGCTCTGTTTCTTCGCCTTGGAACATAGTCAGATCTCAGGGTAACGACATGCGGTGTTAGGACATACCACGAGCAGCGCGCAGGAGAAGATCGTTTTTCAAAGGAGGGAAGAGGTTGACCATCGTATTTCACACTGAGGATTGAGTTATGGTTTTATAAAGGTAACGGCCTCTTTTACAATGACAAGGTGTGCTTGGACTGGCCATACGTTGTTCCGAGTCTCATCTTTTTCTCACACTGGCAGTTGAAATCGGGCCTCCGTGGGTGGTCCGCATTACCATGACTATAATAACTCCTACGCAACTTGTGGACGAGTGCGATATTTCTCTAGATAATATCCAACATATTGACTTGATTTTTACACAGATTCAAGAAATCTGGCGAGTTTGATCGTCTGCGACGAGAATTGCTCACACAGTTCCAGCGGAGCGTGAGCACGCCTTCGAGCGAAGTATTGCTGCTTCTGATATGCATCAAAGGACAGCACGGGCTCTTTCACATCGCGTGTAGAAGACATCGCACGGCAGAGGCTACTTTCTGATCAGAAGCTGCAACACACCGCTCCAGATGCTGCTCATAGAGAACTAATGAAGGAAATGGACCGGTCAGTGTGAATCTTTTGAATGGTCGTTCACTTTCTGTATCTATGTATGCAAGGTATCCGATCGTCGAAAGAGCGGTCGGGGAACTACAGATGCTTGCCGACCCCTCTTTTGTCGCTGGAATCCAGAATTCAGTCCAAAAAATACTAAGAGAAGACAGAGAGAAAACGGCACATCCATCAAATATGGGTACGCGTCATTTGAATATCTTTCTTTGTCGTTTTCATACTCCATCGCCAGATGATACAAAATCTCCTCCCATAGTGACTTCTCAACCCACCAATGGCGCGCTCCCGTCGCCTCCCTCAGCTGTGGCGGAAGTTGCAAGTTCCAACGTTGTTATGGCCCCTGAATCAGGATTAGGTCCACAGGTTCACAGGACCACGGCAGATGCTTCGATCCCGGTTACACAAACGTCAGGAGAGAAGGACACCGTCGACATCGCTGGGTCGCTCGTTACTGGCAACGATCCACGTACCTCGACACACGCAGCCGGTAATTCTGGTGGAGGTTCGAATTCGATCCTTCCCAATTAAATTTATCAGATCACTCTTGATGATCTTCTTGTCGGGTCTCATGACTGCATGAGATTCCGAGGCCTGGACATGTAGGAATCCATTTTTATTGAACAAGACCAATTACACAAATTCAAAACGCCAACATCAAGATTATGGTTAGTTTGTAGGGACGCAAATCAAGACAGGCAAAAATCCAGTAAATGTCCAGAGGTATCGGTAAGAACGGCGGTCAGTTATTTGCGCTCGTCGCCTTGTATCAATGACACTGCCTTGTCTGATCTCGGGACGACGGAGCATCTGAACGGTTTGGGATGACTGGACATCGTTGGATGTTAGCGGGCTTAGACTGGGCAGGGCGGCACGTACCTTATCGTCCCTGTGGTTCTTTCATTGACAGGCTCGACAACTATGCCATTGTCAAGACATTTTGAAATTTCAAACACAGCCAACGACATGGCGCACGAAATAAAGACTGAGGCATCTGCAAGGTGCAGACCTGAATACATTTGATCAGCAATGTCATGTGATGGGAAGGTTGAGGAGTTACCTGGGCAGATGCGTCTACCAAATCCAAAACATAGCTCTCGAGGGTCTAGTTCAGGAGTCTTGCCTTCTGTGGCGAGGAATCGAGTTGGCTCAAACACCATGGGGTTGGCATACATCCTCGGGTCGTGCGTAAGTTTCCTAGAGACGTGTAACTATGAACGACCGGCCTCTCATCGTTCAAAGTAAAATGCTTTCGAACTCACCAGATGTTCGGAATGATAAAGGAACCCTTCGGAATGAAGTAACCTTCGTGGATCCCATCTTCCATAGCTCGATGAGGTACGGCTAGGTTTAAGATTACGACAACAACGTAATTGAGGACGTGAGCCAAGAGGTAACTTGAGGAAAGTATACACAACTACTGACCTGCGGGAACTACGCTATTCCACCGCAAAACTTCCTTGACCAGGGCATCGACATAAGGCAACTGCTCACGGTCAGCGAAAGTTGGTAGCCTATCGTTACCAACGACGGTATCAATCTCCGCCTGAGCTCTCTTCGCGACTTCTGGATAGAGAGTCATGGCGAGGAAAAAAGAATAAATGGCGGAGACGGTCTAGAAAAGGATTAATTGCTGCTTGACGACCAGTCTCGATTGGCATACCGTATCAGCCCCACCTGTTGATGCAGTTAGAGTCGCAGCTAACACAATGATGAAAAATAGTCTTACCGGAATAGAGCGAGGCACTAAGAAGGCGTTACTTGTTAGCTGAAGGGCCAGAAAGTTGAATTCGTACGCACGCCGACCATTTAATGTCAAACTCCTCGTCAGCACTGAGCTGTTTATTCTCGAGGAGACTTGAGGTGAAGGATGTCTCGTTTGTACCATCAACCTGAGGCCAATGTTAAACGAGATACGAGTCAATGTTCGCCATGTTAAAGATGATTCACCATTTGCTGCTTAACGAAGTTGTGAGGTTGTTCAACCAGTTCAGATAATGTCGATGCCCAGGCACTCGCTGTTTTCTTGAAGCCAGCACCTGGGAACCATGCGGGCACGTGGCGCACTGAGGGTAACATCGTGATATTAGTGACCTATATCTCAAAAGAATTGGTGTTCGTGAATGCTTACGAAAAGGCATGACATCGACCATAAACCTGCCAGGGGAGGTGGACAGTGCGAATTGCTCGGTCGCATGGTCAGCCAGCTCAACGAACGGATCATCTTTCTCCTTGACCTCATATCCGTGCGATATCATAAGTATGATACTGCCCGCGGTTCTTTGGTGTTGATTGTGAGTTAAGCAGCGAGCTTTGGGGAAGGAGATCCTACTTTCGGATATGTGTTGCTAGATCATCTGGTTTGCTCAAAACTCGTCGCAGAAAGCGATGGGTTTCAACTTCTTCGATGGGCAGGAACCTCTGCATGGCCGAGTGACTGCCGATCAAGCGGTGGAAGAGCTTGCGTGAATTACGGAAACGATCGCCATAAGGCAAGAGCACAAGCGTGTTCTTCCAACCGACAAGTTCTCCACTCATTTGGAGTGTGGGCCGATCAGAATAAATCGAACTTTTTTTGTCGAGCATGTCAAAGGCGATTTTTGCTGAATTGATGATAATCACATGTTGGCCAAAAACCGTAACGGAACAAATATCGCCTGGAAGGTTGGCCGCGGCTCAGGATGATGGAACAGCGTAAAGGAGAAATCTTACCCCAGGTCTCGCCCCACTTGGCGAAAGTGAGCCACTCATGCGCAGACGGCATATCTAGAACGTTCCCGAGCAATGGTAATCCTTTTGGGCCAGGAGGTAGCGGAGCGGGTTGTTTCGAGGTGAAGAGGCGAGTAAGGATGAAAAGCCCCAAGGCGGCCAGACACAGGTCGAGTAAGGTGACGGACATTTTATGAAAAAAATAACAGCTGGATATTGATATATTGATATTTGACAAGAAGATGTGGGTGGAGAAAGAGCAAGGGAGATGTTGCGAGGTGGTAGCGACCAGCGCCTTTTACTGGTGTTTCAACGGCGCTTGTAGTGGTAGAAGTCAGCGGGCGGTGCTTCGGAGTTCCGCGGGTATTGCCGATTTGGGGGTCATGACCGCCGGGCCCGGGGCGTAGAGATAGTCATGTGCCTGATTGGCTGGGACATTTGAGAATCAGAACGAGAAGATCAGCTATCCAAGACCTGGCCGGGATCTGCACTAATTCCGTCAAAATGTGTACCCACTATCTGAGTGTCAGGATTTACGAAATTCTCTGGGACTCGGAAATGCGGACCGAAATTGCACGTTGCAGTAAATTACTCAGAAGCTCTTGGTACACACAGCCAAACAGCACGGTGGTGGTCAAAATTTTGACCTCTTTTATCCATTACAAGCAACAATGGCCGTGCGTACGCAAATATAAGTCAATCTAAGTTGGACTGAAATGTTTTCATAGAGTCGTTGTGCTGCTTCCCTACGCGCTCTGTCACGGCCAGTGGCCATATCTCGGTGAGCGAAAAAGTGTGCACTTTCATCTGCACGCGTGCTAAGGGATGAGCCAGGTGTCTAACAGCGGTCCCATCAAGATGTCTGGCCACTACAGTCTCAAAATCTCCATCACCACCACCACCACCACCACCACCTCCAGTCAAAACCTTGTCAGATCCAACAATAGGACGTATCGTAGACGACATATCGGGCTTGACCTTGTTGCAGGCTGCAGACCTGGTGACTCTGCTAAAGGTCCGTGCAATCTCTTGGCGTGAATGCAGTTTGTGAAAATAATTTATTAGACACGACTGAACATTCAAGAAATCGCGATGCCAACAGCAGCAGCACCCGTAGCCGCGACTCCTGCTGAAGAGGCCCCGGTGGAGGTTTGTCTTCGTTCCAATGCGTCAAGATTCAGCCACTGAAGATGCGATTCAGGAGAAACCGAAAGAGAAGACGATCTTCAACGTTAAGCTGGAATCATTTGACGCTGGAGCCAAACCAAAGGTCATCCGAGAAGTCAAGGCCTTAGTCCCGAATCTCACTCTAATAGACGTACGTTTGTGTCACAATACGTTGGACCACCATGACATATTACTCTCAGGCTAAGAAATTCGTGGAATCGCTACCAAAAATCCTCAAGGAAAATCTCACCAAAGAGGAAGCGGACAAGCTGAAAGTGACGTTCGAAGGGATCGGTGCTGTCGTCATACTCGAGTAATCATAGAGCAGCAGCAGCACCTCAACGCATCGTGAAATGGAAAGAACAGAAAAAATATTAATTGGTCCTTTGCAGGCCTTGATACAGGTGCCTCAAAGGGCGAAGTTGAAGAAAGGCGTGGAAAGTTAAGACGAAGAAGTTAATCCTCGGATAGATATCGATATTCAAACCGGAAGTCGCTCTTCTTCCGTTGGCACCATGAGCCTTCCCAGTCGAAGTAGACATAAACGCCTTGTTCGTACTCCTCGGTGATGGCCTGCGGTTCTGAATGTCGCTGGAACCATGTCAAGTATTTTACATGGAATCTCCACGATTGCCTCTTCAGTTCTTTCGCTGCAAGGTACCTGAAACACGCAGTGAGTAAGATTCAATAGACAAAATAAAACATACTGCTGGTATGTTCCAGGTAGGAAGTAGAACACATAAAATAGGGTCTCAACATCAAGCTGCGAGAATATTCCAGCCGTACTCAGTACCGGATTCGGTGATTGAGGATAGAATACCGGTGTTTGGTAAGGATTCCTAGGTACATAGTATTTCGGCCTGTAACGTTTGTCAAAACCTGTTCTATGCCCGTGTTACCGCACTTACTTCTCCGTATCCTGTGGTTGAGGTAAATTTGAGTAGCCTCCTTCGAGCAGTTTGTGGACTTGGTCAAGATTTGTCATGCGGTGGGCGGCTTGAGAGCGACATATGAACAGTGATACAACTATTGCCGTAACAGCTCGGACGTACCCTTCTGTTTCACATTCTCAAATGATACCACGAGATCCGACAATGATCCTGGGAAAGCGACCGGTACAGTCGAACGTTGCTGTACTGGTAACTGTTGTGAAGAGGTCGCAGACGGCGATCTCTGCGCGCCGATGGTCTGCAGTTGCTGTTGTGGTACGAGTAACGACCCACCGGATTGCTCGTTTCCTGGTACCTTGACACCTGGAGGGAATTGCGGATGTGGCAGCTGAGACGTCGGTATCGACGAGCCTCCCAATGACAGACCAGGGAAACTGGACGATGTTGACGGGTTTTGCTGGACTTGTTGCGGTAAAGGCGAAGGCACAGACGGGGGGATTACTTGCCCCCCAATAGCTTGTGACTGCAATGAGCTGCCATTCAGTGGAGCCTGTGGCAGTTGTAATGCATCCGGCAAAAACATTGGCTAAAACTAAAGTAAGTTCAATCCGCAGGAGTGGTCATAGCGCAGCACGCACGCCGGCACTTGGCGACTGTGATCCTATCCGTGGAGAAGAAATCGAGACTGTTTGTGACAGGTGCTAATCCTTCAACTCAACCTTTTCAACATATGACTGCAACATACCTTTCCTTGATGGTGCCCGCTGTGGCGAAGATGTTGCTGCTGGACCACTGATAGAACTTGGTACGGCTTCCGACAGTACAGGGGATTCTTGACCAGAATAGAATGACCCATCGGGCTGATGAGACACTGACGCAGACGACAACATGGGACTGGTAACAGAGGGATGTGTCAAGCTCGGAGACGAGGATATGCCCGATAGCTGGTCTTGCGATATTGTCTGGGAAAGTGACGGTGGTATTGGCGGCGCTGTTGGCGTCACTGACGGTGGATTTGATGGTGCTGCAGTAGACGTCGACTGCAGTTGCGACGATATATGCGGAGAAGCTGGTGAAGGTGCCACCGCAGCTGCAGCCGCAGCCGAGTATCGTATTGGAGGTAGGGTGGCTGGTAGCCGTGGGGCTGGTGGCAGTCCAGCCTTCAGGATACTTGCCATTGGTTGTTGCACAAAATTTGGATTTGGTGGAAGTTTGGCCACTGAAAGTGAGTTATGACAGAAGTAAGATGAGGCACTAGTAGACTTTCGTACCGTCCGATATGAGCGATCCTTCTGCGGAAAAACAACAATTAGCTGGGTCCTAATTAGATACCGTATATTGGGTACTTCGTAGTTGTAATGTTGCAGCAGCTTTCTTGAGTATTGGGCTGTCGTCCCGTTTGCTACTTGACACGCTTTCTTCGTCGTGCTTTTTGGACGACGTTCGAGGTGGCAGGTCTGTAGTAATTTATGAGAGTAGAACTTGCACACAAGTGAACGCTGATTACCTTCACTACCCGCGTCAGATTCATCGCTATCATCGTCGTCAGGAGCAAGACCGAATTTCTCTTCCTCTTCATCGAGGTTAAGATCATCATAAATGCCTTCATCTTCGTCAAAGTCCTCTCCCTGCACACACAAAATGCCTTGAACGGTCTCGAAACCCAGAGTGGCAATGCAACACAACGAACCGTGTTGGTCTCGACAAAGTATTGCACATCTTCCTTTAGCCCAAGAACCTTCTCTGCTGACATGGAGCCATTATTCAATAATCGCAGAACGATTTCCAAACGTCCAATATGCCACTTGCGCCGTTCGTTCAAGTTCTCTAGTTCTTCCTGTCGCCCTGCTGCCGATGAACCCGACTTGTTTCTCTTCTTTCCGGCCCCCTGTAGTGACTCGATCTCCGCTTCAGCTTGCTCCACCTGCATTTGTAACTCTTCGACCTGGGTTTGCAACCATGAACATGCTTGCTCCTTTTCCAGCTCTTTAGGGTCGAGTTTTGCTGCCTGGATGAGACCTTCCTTGGAGAAGGCCTTGGTCTTCATCTCTTTCTCGCAAGCTTTGAACTTTTCCATTTGCTGCAGAATTGAGAGAGCCGACCGAGAGCCACCAGTTAGTAAAGTTCACGGAGAAGTCTGTACGTGTCTGACGGTATTACTGACAGACACGTACAGCGTGAAGCGGTACATACTCGCAGCAAGCGGTACTCACCGTTTCAATCAGTCGACGGTTCTCTAGCAGCTGGGACTTGTCCTTTATGTCGTTGCTCGCGACCCAGGTCTTTATCTGGTCTCTCAGCCGCTGCAGCTTCTTTATCTGTGTCTTGAGATCGAGCTCAAGTTTCTCCTTCTGCGTTTGGTTTGTCGACGACTGCATTTTGTCATAAATACTTTCGAAGAGCTCGACACCTTCCGCTACTTTTTTTAGCGTTCGGTCGATTTCCGCTACAAGCGCGATTTCCGTCAATAATCTGAATATTCTAAAGGGTGAAAAGGCTTACTTTGAAGTTTTCTTGCCGCCATGGCGAGCACGGTAGTAGAAAAGTTTGTGGCGTAGACTTGTGGTTGTGTGATTATATTACGTAATTTCGAAGGAATATCCTGGCTTTATACCGAAACACTATTGTTCTATTGTGTTCGTTAAAAGGTGTTCGGGGTCGTGGTGGTGTGAGAGTGAGTTTCTCCAAACCCATTCTACATAAACTATATCCGAGTCAGTTCATCTCCTCCGCCTCGTCTCCCCCCCCCCCCCCCCCC
>QLPF01001195.1:47309-60773 GCA_003314045.1 Hygrophorus pudorinus
CCCCCCCCTTGGGACTGTATTTTGCAATGAAATCTTTACGAAAGTCCCTCAATGGTAACAAGGATTCCGTACGACAGCACATATCTACCCCTCAACCTTTACCATCCGTTTCCAAACCTCCTTCCGCTATTTTACCTCCACAGAAAGTCATTCGAGCGCTCTCTTCATATCGACCACAAGCACCTCAGGAACTTCCCTTTCAGAAAGGTGATTTCTTCTACGTTCTCCGGGATGTGGAAAAGCAAGGGGCATGGTACGAGGCCCATAATCCCGTTTCCGGTGCACGAGGGTTGGTCCCTCGTTCAATGTTCGAGGAATTCAGCAAGAACCCCTCTGGGTGATTACTTTCAACCACTTTCATATGCCACCAACTAATACTACCTTTGTCATCAGTGTCCGCACCTCTCAATTCAATACACACCAGCCCCCACCCAGTCCAGGCAACCTAGACCTCTCACCCCCGAAATCACCGAAAACGCAGGTTTTCTACGCTGTAGTTTTGCACGATTTCCTCGCAGAGCGTGCAGATGAACTTGATGCCAAACGAGGCGATCCTATATCTGTTGTAGCTCAGTCCAACCGAGAGTGGTTCGTGGCAAAACCTATCGGTAGACTCGGTCGACCTGGGCTTATCCCCGTTACATTCGTTGAAATACGAGATCCGGCCACGAATTTAGCAGTCCACGACGTTGGTGCATTGATGGATCGCGGAGATCTGCCAAAAGTAGAAGACTGGAAGCGTGCCATGTTTAATTACAAGCAAAACAGCATCGCTCTCGGCGTCATCGAAGATTCCCATAATCGCGAATCTGTTCCAAACAGTCCGTTTGTTACACAATTCTCCGCACAAGAGCCTGCGATCAGCGTTCAGGCGCCTACTCCCGGGTCGGCCAAAGCCCAGTATTCAAACAACGAACTGCAAGGGCGAGCTTCAAGCCCGGACTGCCTTCCAGAGGGCATCCTTCTGCAAGCCGACGTCGTGTCGTTTCACTTTGAAATGGACGAATACTGGTTCCGCATCGACGCTACGTTCCAACCTTATGCCCCACCTGGACTCAAGTCTCTTCCATCTGCCAGACAACTCGTTTTGTTTAGAGTCTATAATGATTTTTACGATTTCCAAGTCTCTCTTCTTGACACTTTCCCCCGCGAAGCGGGTCGACAACCTCCGCATGCTCGACTATTGCCATATATGCCGGGCCCTGCTGAAGATGTCGATGATACTATTACTGCCACACGAAGGGGAGAACTCGACGATTATCTGCACAAGTTGTGCGAACTCAATGCCCTTGGTGCGAAATATATTTTGGAACACCGGGTCATTCGGGAGTTCCTTTCTCTTAAACCCGGAGATGTGGAGAATGCAACCGAACCTCGAGTGCAGGAAGTGCAGGCTTTGTCTGGACCTTCCTCAGTAGGCAGGTCGCAAGAGTATGACATCGACGAGTACGGTCGAGAGTTGCGCAACACTTTGAACGGGCTGACCGTATCAGAACGGGATGAAGAGGAGAAAAGTGAGGGGTCTGAGTATGAGGATGAAGGATATGCAGCTTCGCCCCAACGGCGTACTCGCGACCGCGAACGTCACCCTTACAACCAAAGCAAGTACCCAGCTGATACGCCGCTGTCATTGCGGCAGCAGGCCCATTCTCAAAACCATCAGCGGTCTGGCTCTGCCTCCTCTTTCAACCGCGACCCATTACCTTACACCGCCACTTCCCCGTCGAATTCACGGCCTAATTCACCACGCCGTAGTCGGTCACCTAATGGGCCACGCAGCCCTTCCCGATCTGCTCCAAACCGTGGTGTTGTGGACGAACCAGGCCGTACAAGTGAATATTCACGATGGCCAGGTGATAGCACGTCTTCCGCATCGATACGTTCTCAGGGGGCACCATCAACCGGTCGTTCGAGGTCACAGTCAAACGCTGTCAATACGCCACCTATTTCAGCAGGCAATCAACAAACAGCATTTATAAAGATCAAGATCTTTGATCGGCAAGCAGATGATTTGATTGCGATACGGGTGCATCCACGCGTGACGCATGCAGAGCTTATGGAGAAGGTGCAGGCGAGACTTGGCGGGGAGGTTGGGAACCTGAGATATCGGGATAGCACGAGTCATACGTTTGCGGGACTTGATGGGGATGAGGAGCTGAGAGAGTGGTTAGATGGCACAGACAAACATGTTCTGTACGCTGATTGAGCGGTTTTGAGTGTTCGAGTCTTCTGGTATATCATCTCAGATTATAATTTTTTTAGACTTTTTATTTTATTCGTTCTTCCAACCGGTGGCTAACTTGTAGTACTTGTATGTCCTGTGTACAGTAGTTTGTTTTCATTGGTCTTGGAGTAAAGCCGCACAAACAAGCCCGCCGCCTCTTTAACTATGTCTCTGGCGCGAACCATAAGGAACTTTTATCGGGTCGGATTCGGGGAATGGTGGCGTCAAATGCAGTACATTGGGGATGCCAAGTCTGGTCAATTGGTAGGGATAGACCAGTACGCAAACCGTTGTCTTTCGAGCGTCATCAAGTTCGAACTCGGGTCGTAGGCTTGGCAACCGCTACTTTGAGAACTTGAACCCGGAGGAAGAGGTTCCCGGTCAGTAGATATATTTCATTCACGAATAATAGGTTACGACCTCGTCTTCAGGCCGACACCGATGGGTTGACTACGCTCAAGTACGGTTCACAACCTTCGTCTGCCATTCACCCTGACGCCGGTCGGTTTCTCCAGCACAATTACCACGCCTCTCAAGTCCCACCAGAGTGGCATTCATGGATCTCACACATACGAAAAGACCCGCCGACCGGGGATGCAGTGATGCAGAGTCTTTCTCCTCCCTGGAAGGCGGTAAATCAACCCCCCCCCTCTTTGCATTTGAAATGAACTGAATGAGATGTTATTTAGCCATGGGTCGAGAGTCTCACAGGCACCAGGGCAGCGTATCGTCCATATAACACTGCTGCGCCCAAGATCATTGCCTGGAGCCCGACAGTTGCCCCAAGAGGATCATAATAGATGCATTTGGGAGTAGCATCAGTGGAATCAATAAAGCGCAATTCATTGTCTATCATGCTTCCTCCTTGCAATTAAGTCCTCCACGACCATTTCAGCTATCGCAAGGCAAGCAGTTAGACCGGGGCTCTCGATTCCCAGCAGACTTATCATTAGGCCTCCACTTCTCATCTCCTTCGAATGGTCAGTTCTTACGACGAAATCCTGGAATCCGTCCTGCGGTCCCACCAGCTTAGGTCTAAGTCCGACATAATCGGGCTGCATACCCTCCAGTAACACGGCTGGGAGATAATCCGTGACAGCCTTATGCATCTCCTTCAACCTCGAGTCATCTGGAATAAAATGTTTCCCCCAAAAATCTACGTCCGCTTCCTGAGCTCGGTCCTGGTGATCGTTTGGTGGAGAAATCCACTCTATATCAGGCCCGAATCGGATCTTGCCTTGCAGATCAAGTGTTAGATGTGTGCCGAGGGACTGGAATGCATAGCTGGTCTTTCCCGTGTCAGGGCATGGATAGATCAACCGAGATATCCGCGATATACCCGGACCGTTGTAAGAGGCGTAGGAGCCGCGAGCGTAGTACATGGGGATACGGGAGTTTTCAGGAAGTAAGGAATTGAGAATGAGCGGCCCCGAGAGACCAGAGGCGTTAATGAGCGTTCTTGTGAATATAGCATCGCCCTGTTCTGCATCGCCCGTGACGGTTTGGACGACCCATCCATCCCCTGATGGATCAATACGTACAACACGCGTTGAATAGACGAGTTCTCCTCCCTCGGAGTCTATGACGTCCTTTTCGAGGCTTTCCATCAAGGAATGTGAATCGAGGATGCCCGTTTCCGGACACCATAACGCAGCATCGATGTTGCCAGACAAGTCAGGCTCAAGTTCACGGGCTTGATCGCCAGAGATAAGCTTGGTTGGTAGGACTGGGTCTGCGAATGGACGGGGAGGTGAATGCATCGGCCATTGGAGATTCGTGGCTTTAGAGTGGAGATTCTCGATGTATCCCCGCTGGTGCTTATGTGCTACTACAAGCTTGCCTGTTTTTCGGTAGGGGATGTTGTGCTTGTTGCAACGCTCATAGAGCATTTCCCGCCCCCGGAGACATAGCCGTGCTTTCAAGGAGTCTGAGGGATAGTATAGTCCTAGAATCGTCACGGAGTTATATTTCTTCTCAAACAGAGATGGCAATCGATAGACCTGAATGTATGACTTCTGAATTCCGAGAGCTTCAGGGCATCCGAGTGAGATACGAATAGCAGGAAAGGCGAGCTACGCACCTTATCTCCTCACCTGGTCGCGAGTGCCTTTCGACAAGGACAGTTGATCTATCTGGGAAACGCTGTGAGAGGCGTTGCGCTATCGCCAAGCCGACTTCAGAGGCTCTCGATTGAGTCACTCGACTTTCTGGTTGACGAGCTCGTACCTACTCCCCCTCCGACAATAAGGTGGTCCACCACAGATTCTGGGACCTGCGCGAGTTTGATTAGTTCTCAGTGGTTGACGAAGCTGGGAAGGGTAAAGACCTTATATTTGAACTTGCCGTTGCTGTTCAAAGCTGCAAAGAAGCCTCTCAGGCTCATTGAGACGTACTACTGCGGCGGTTATGTAACTGCTGCCAGTGCTCTTACTCTTTCAGCGACTGCAACTGATGGCGACACCGAATGTTGTGTCTCATCCACAACCACCAGCGGTCGATGACAAGCTTGCCGCCTTTGATACTATCCCCCTGTTTATGAAAACGCTGCCCACGGAAGATACGGACGACACGGCTATAAGCGCCCTGCAGAGTCTTGCTTACGAGGGAACGCCGGATGGTGTTATCCACGCTATCAACTCTAGAGTGTCGCTGATTTGGATATCGAAGAAATCGCTCAAAGTTTCAAGGAACAAGGTAATGACTACTTCAAGGGGAAGCGATATCGCGAAGCACTTGGGTTCTACAGCCAAGCCGTAGATGCAAAGCCGACAGATATTTGGCTTCAGGAGGCTCTTTTGTGCAATCGCGCTGCGTGTAACTTGGAGCTCAGTGAGTTTCGGTTTCAATTGCTCAGTGTTCTGGTGGTTTACTTCTGCCTGCCAGAGAATTTTGGTTCTGTTCTGAGAGATTGCTCAAAAGCTCTCGGTATTAATCCTCGATCATCGAAGGCGTTTTATCGGTCAGCCATGGCTTTGCTGTCCCTGGACCGACCAGAAGAAGCTATCGACTGCTGTGACCGGTGTTTAGCGTTCGACCAAGTCAACAGGGGCTTACAGGCTGTTCGGGAACGAGCCAACAAAGTAAAATCTGCGAAAGAGGAAAAGGAAAGAGAGAGGACGGAGAGAATGCGTCATGAAAACGAAGGAAAGCGAGTGATGAAGGCTGCTTTTCGGGTGATCGAACGTCTCTATCTCATCGAGCTCTGTTTCTTGTCTAATATATGTTCATGGCAGCAACGAAATATCATTCCAATAGCACGACCCGATGGGTATGAGAGCCCATACGCACCACGCTTTGACCCCGAAGATCCAACACAAGGGACACTAATCATTCCCACATTCTTCTTATATCCACAGTATGCAACTTCAGATCTCGTTCCGAACTTCGTGGAGGACACTTCATTCGCTGCACACCTAGCAACGATGTTTCCTCCTGACGCTCCTGCTCCGCACTGGGACAAGAAAGGAGAATACGTAGGTGGAAGGTTGGTTGTTTACGCAACAACACTCCGGAAACGAGTGCTGAAGGTTGGAAAGAAGATGACGTTGAGGGATGTGTGCAAGGCGGCCAAAGGGAAGGGTGGAGATGCAGTGGACGGATTAGAGCTGAAGGAGGGGTGTTTATCGTTTGTTGTGTTACCCAAGGGTGATGTGGAACAGAAATGGGTGCAAGATTTTAAAAACGCTTAATTATCACCGTGGGAACATTACCTTGTCGTGAAATCTCAAAAAAAGTTGATATTGTAAAAAACCCAAGGCTTTACAAACGGTTTCAAGCTTGGTGAGTACTGTTATATTGCTATAATAAATGGAATGGATGGATCTACAGCGAATTGTATCGTAAAAAATAGTAGCAATGGGTTGGATTCGAGTATTCTGACTTGGATATGCGTGCTCACTTTTCTCTTGTTAGAAATGTCCGTCAACCATAAAATTCTTCGTACAGCCAATGCACCAACTACTCCTCCCGATGAAATAGAAACAAACGTCGCTCAGGCTTTAATCGACCTCGAGAACAATGTTCCAGAACTCAAGTCGGAGCTCAGAGCTCTTCAAATCTCTGCTGCTCGTGAAGTCGACGTTCGTGGTGGAAAGAAGGCTATCGTCATCTTTGTCCCCGTCCCACAACTAAAAGCATTCAGAAAAGTTCAACCCAGGTCAGTACTTCTTTTTTCATTTGGTCGACTACAGTAACGTTTCTCTCAGACTTACACGCGAACTTGAGAAAAAGTTCTCCGACCGTCACGTCGTCTTCGTTGCTCAGCGTCGCATGCTCAGAAAGCCAACTCGTACTTCTCGTGTCAAACAAAAGAGGCCTCGTAGCCGCACACTCACAAACGTACACGAGAGAATTCTCGAAGATCTCGTCTTTCCAACCGAGATTGTTGGAAAGAGGACTCGTGTTGCTGTCGACGGATCTAAACTTTTGAAAGTGTACGTCAAGTAAATTTCATCAACGCTCAACCCAAATCACCGACTTTTGTTTCCTCGCACAGCCTCCTTGACTCAAAGGACGCCACATCATTGGAGTACAAACTTGACTCCTTTTCATCCGTCTACCGGCGTTTGACCGGAAAGGACGTAGTCTTTGAGTTCCCCGTCGTTGCACAGGAGTAGATGTCTGTCATTTCCTGAAATATATACATGTGTCACCTTTCCGCAATTCTGTGGCTCCGAGCTCGAGTCCGAATAGCATAGAGAACTTGCACCGATTGGGCGGTGTGGGCTTGCCCACTTCCAGCCACGTGCTATCGGTCTTGGATTCCTTTTCTCTTTTCGTATCAGAAGTCTCTCTTTTTCTACCCTTCGCCCTTGTGGCCCCTTCTCCAGGTCCTATGACGGCTCAGTATTCACCAATGGACCCTTACAAACGGTTCAGATACGAGCAGGGAGTTGATGCAAAGATCGTGGTCATGGGCAACACTGGTTCAATCATTATTCAATCCTTTGTCTTCCTACATCTTCTCAACTCGAATGCCACAGGTGTTGGCAAGACTAGTGTTCTTCAACGATATACCCAGAACAAATTCGACCCGAGAGTAAGCCATTTCTCTTCTCACCGTAACTTGTTCTTCCTTACCCCCATATAGAACACGACCTCTACGACCGGCGCTTTTTTTGTCACGAAGAAGGTCTATGTTGATGGACTTAAAGTAAGGTTGCAGTTATGGGATACTGCTGGGCAGGAGCGCTTTCGAAGTATGGTAAGTGACACGTCGTTATGGATACACGACAACAGAATGAACCCTTTCTCTCTCTCCAGGCACCAATGTATTATCGTGGAGCAAACGCGGCTCTTCTCTTGTATGATATCACAAACGCGTCTACATTTGATGATATTCGAGGCTGGTTAGAAGGTATGATACTTGTCTCACCGTCGCCTCACCCACTTGACTTGTTGCAGAATTGAAGAAAAATTGTCCATCCGATCTTATTATCTACATCGTCGGATCAAAGGCCGATCTACACCATCACCGTCAGGTAACTTCCGACCTTGCCCGCCTTTCTCTGCACAAATGGTTTCCTCCTCCCCGCCCACCGACCCCCCCACCACCCCCGCAACCTTCCACCCTTTCGTACATCCGTCCCAGGTTCACGTCCTTCACCAGTCTCCGTTCTCCACCGACAAGTCCAACCTCTCCCGAACCCCTTGCCTACCTTGATCCACCACCCAGCATCTCCTCGGCTCTCAAACGCAGCAACACAGGTACCGCTCTTCCCCGCCCGAGACCCATCGGCACACCTTTACATCGATCAAACACAACAACCATCCCCGCTGTTCGTTCTCCTCCAGGCTTTGCGTCACATTTTGGTCTCAAGACTGGCGGTTGGAATGACACTGCTGAAAATAGCAGCAATAGTCTCAACGAGGACGACGAAGATGCGGTGGCAGATGAAGAGGAGGAATGGGGATTACACAAAGGCATGGAACTTTTCGAAGTCTCAGCCAAAGACAATATCGGTGCGTGGTTTCGTGCGTTCGTCTGAAATAACGTATTGATGCACACGCGACATAGGCATTCAGAATCTTTTCGACTCGCTAATCTCAGTCATAATCTCCAGAAAGGATAGCATCGAACGAGAGAATGAATTGAAGAAACGGGACAGCGTGTTTCTGTCATCCGTCAGCACGCCGGCGTGGTCAGCTCAAGCCGAAGAGGAGGAAGCTCGCGAAAAGGCGGCGCGTTCCGCATGGAACAGCTGTTGTTGACCGCTACCGACCCCACTCGCCTTCACGGCTCGCACTCGCACCTGGTTCCGTACAATCCTTTTAGCGCACATTCAGTATATCTAGCCTTTGTTTGCTATCATGTTTCTTTATACATATCATGACCATCATCCAGTACTCTCCGCAGTGCTCCGTCCACTACACCATTATACCGCCCTCCATTTTTCTTTCCATTACTTCTGAATTATCTACTCTATCTACCATACTAAATACATACTTGCGGAATTGAGCATAATTTCGACGCCAGGCCCGGGAGGGAACTACTATCTTATCGCTTTGAGTCTCCTGACCACCACCACTCATGTCGTTCTTGCCTCCTGACCCTGCGCTGGAGAAAGCCGTGGAGCAGGGCCTATCGATCTGCAATCAGGAGCACTGTTTCCATGCTTTTGACGCTTTGTACTGCGCACTCACCTCAGCTAATGCTATCGTCCCACAGTTTCCGGATGACAAGTAGTGAGAAGCGATCCTATCCACTTATTCTAGGAAACCTGATCCATATCCATACAGTCCTTTGTTTGTAACCTGGAATACGCGTTCACCTCGTTCAGGACGAGCCCCGAGGCTACGAGGATGTATCGGAAGCTTCGAAGCCCTTCCACTGCGGGAAGGCTTGGCAGAGTATGCTCTGATCAGCGCCTTCAGAGATACCCGCTTCAGGAAGATCGAGACAGACGAGCTCGAGACGTTGGAATGCGGGTATGTCCCCGTGCGTGTCCTCCATTAACCTCACAATCGATGTTATCCTCTGTAGCATCTCCTTGCTTACTGACTTTGAGGACGCCACGTCGTATCTGGATTGGACGATCGGGGTGCATGGCATCCAGATCACGTTTCCACACCCGTCGCTGGTCTCTACATCTTCGTCTGGAACCCCTTCCCCGCTCTCGTCTTCATCGTACCTGCCCACCACCCGCGTGACGTCCCGCCAGGTCTTTTCGGCAACGTATCTACCCGATGTGATCCCGGACCAAGGCTGGAACAAGATCGAGGCCGTCGATAGCGCTATCCACAAGGCTGGGTGGAGTGGTCGGATCACGGAGGATATACGAAGAAGCGTAAAGCTTCGACGGTATCAGAGTAGTCATTGCGCGGCAGGATGGGACGAGTATGTTCAATGGAGAGAAGCTCGTGTTGGCAAGATCTGAACTGGGACTTTTAGATTGGATAGAATTCAAATTGTACACGAAGTAGAGACATCTACCCCTTGCCCTTCCTCTTCTCGTGTGGAAATAAAGTTTTCCTCAGCCGCTGTAGCCTATTTGCCTTCCCTCCCCAAGGCCCATCGAACCGCTCCTCCAGCCGCTTCCACACTGTACGCAGCTTGGCCACATCATTCCCGCTGGTCTTTGCAAATGCAACCATAATCCAATAGACGAGTGGTTGTGGTCTGACATCACCCGGCAAAACGATAAAACTTTCGAAAAGCGCTTCGAGATGACTGAGCGTCCATGGTGATTTGTTCGACAGAGAGCGCAGACGCGCTGAGAAACTAGCATCTGCTTTGGGCGGCGGAGGTGCAGCGTGACGAGCGAATCCGAGGAAGATGGCCCGAAAGGCAGGAATGGTTGGGAGATAGTTGGCTCCTTTCACCTTTCCATTCTCGTCACGCTGCAGAGACGCACCAATTTCCCAATTCAGTGAGGAGAGCATATCCATGAACACGTTTAGAGACTGGATAAGGTCGCCGTGATACGCGAGCGCCTGAAGCATGATGGTATACGTGATCCTATTTGGCACTACCCCGTGGGGTATCACGATACCTTCGACAGTTGCGAGGTATTCGATAGTCGCGTCTATATCGTCCTGACCGATGGTCAATTCAGGTGAGATGTGATGACGAAGCACACGGTAAACCATGGATGCAAGGTCCACTCGGTCATTGTGGCTGTATGCCCACATGCACGCATTGATGCCGTCCAATCCGACGTCCAGACCCTGTTCCCGCATCTTGAAAAGAGTCGATCGGACACCTGACAGTTGTTTCGTGTGGGTGAAGTAGCGCAAGAGCGAGAGATGAGTGATGCGATTTGGGGAAATGCCCGAGGATTTGAGGAGGGAGGTCGCATAATTGACGGCAGGTGCAGACAACGTCCTGGCGGCAATGGTTATCAAGGTATTGTATGTGAAAAGGTCGGGCTTCAGGTCTTCACCGCGCTGTGTACCATCGTCTTTAGGGCACGGCTCACTATCCGACAACGTCGACCCGGGAGCCTTTTGCGAGATCATATCATTGAAGATGTCCAAGGCCAGCTTGAAATCTTCTGTTCGTTTCTTGCGCCAGCCATTCCCGGCGGCGGCGACTAGCGCGTTCCATTGGTGCACTTCAAGGGTTCCGCCGGCCCTTTGGAAATGTTGAAAGACAGACAAGAGTCGGAGAAAGTGCTCGCGCGTTGGGGGTTTGCTTCCAGCAAGGAGGATGCCCAGTCGTTTTAGGATAGCAAGGGGAACTATGCGTTTGCCCTTGGCTAGCCATTTGGGCCGGGGCAAAGCGAGGAGAGCGGTGTACGTGTCCCAAGCCTCTGTAGGACTTTGTGTCACGGCGAGGGTGCGGAGGAAGTTGTAGTAGAATTTCGGGCCTGTTACGTCGATGGGAGATGTGTCGGAGACGTTGGGGTACGCGGTTGGTTGTGCATTGGAGGTGAGAAGGGCATCGTGAACGTTTGGCAAGGATTTTTCTCGGTATATAGTTCGGCGTCGGGGGAACATTGTATGTGGGATGGGATTGCGCTGACATGGCTTTCCAACAGGAAAATTTCGAGGAGGAAGTTCCGATTTCTGCGAGCCGGCATCGCGTGTGTCGGGCTGGTTTTGTGACAATGCAAGGTCTAGCGATAGCCACCGAATTGTGGGATGAAGCTTGATGCCCAGAGACGACGCTCTCAGCATTAATGTGACGTGCAGTCATTCTGCAACTTCTGTCAGCGGGACGACGTTGTTCTTGCGTGGGTACATACCGCGACGTGCACTTGAATTGGCAGAAATGGCGTCCAGAAAACGCGTTGGGAACGACGGTGACGGTAGTATTTATTCAAAAAAAAACTTGATGTTCGTGGGACTTTTGGAAAGGTGTGGCATAGAAATGATAAATGGATACATGATGCCTAACAAGTAACTACGACATATGACAATCAAGCCTTGGCCTTGAGCGTTCCCAAGAACGCAGCCTTTTCTTCGAACGTTTGGAAAGAGCCATGCTACACGCACATCATCAACAACGTAATTTCGTAATATTTTTTGCATTGAAAACTTACACCGAATTTCGACGACGTATCGATGAATTTGAGTTGAACCTTCTCCAGATCCCGGCGAGTAGTGTGGACCATAAGGGACTTGCGGATTGTGATGACACGCTTCTTGGTACCCGGGATAGAGCCTTTCAGCATGAGGAAGTCGTTCTTGACGATACCGTAGTGGGGGAAGCCACCCATGGGTGTGATGGACTTCTTGGTAACGTCGGATTCGGTGGTCGCATTGCCTTCATCTGAGCCAAGGCCAATGCGGTAGATCTTCTTGTTGAGTTCTGTTCGGTGATGGTAACCGTCTGAGAACATGATGATTAGAATGGGGCCATTATTGAAAATTTAAGAGGACATACTTTGACCGGCACGGGCAACGGAGAACATGACCTTTGACGGATGCCAAGCACCGATACAAGCGACCTTGCGGAGACCCTTGTGTGTCTTGCGTGGCAACTTCTTGGTACCCCAACGGTGAGTAACACCCTCGAACCCATGACCCTTGGTAACAGCAATAACATCTACCACCTCGTCCTGCTCGAATACTGAGGTAACCTCGACGGGCTTCTCGAACAAACCCTGCGCAAAGTCGACTTTATCCGCAATCGACCCGCCATTGACCTGAATCTCCATCAAGTGGGCTTTTTTCTGAGTCAAGCCAGTCTTGCGGATCTGGGTGTGAGCGAGGACACGGACAACGGTGCAGTATTTGCGAATGCGCTCGAGTTCGCGGGCAACGGACTTGCCTCCATCTTCGGCGTGTTTCTTGGCATAACGGGTGAAGGCCTTCTTCTTGGATCGGTACCAGTTTTTGTAGAAGCGGCGTTTGATTTCGTCGGAGAGATGGGAAGCCCAGACGGTTGTGAGGGTGCGGAGACCGCGGGGGGTTTCGACATAGCCTACGACACCGATGACCATCATTGGTGGAGTCTCGATGATGCTAACGGCTTCTACAACTTCGCGCTTGTGCATCTCTGCGTAAATTAATTGATTAGAATGGTACATGATAATGATGGGATACGCACTGGAGCCGGGACGGTCGAGGTCACGGACAATGTGGGTCATGCCAGCCTTGTAACCCATAACAGCAGTCAAGTGGACGGGTTTTTTGGGGTCATCCTTTCACGAGGAATAAGATTATTATGTATTTTCCTGGATGAAGTCAATTTGACATGCCTTTGGGAAAGATTTGACCTTTCCGCGGTGTCTTGCGGCACGCTTTCTTGGTAGGAAACCTAGGGAGCCATGACGAGGGGCTTCAAACTAGACCAAAAATGAATATTTTTCAACGATAAAAAAAGCTTGCTTTGACAACAGACCTTACGGTGACTAATTCGGAGTGATCAGAGTCAATAATTCAGTTGTTGGGATGTAGTTATAACTCACCTCATCTTGAGGACAGGGTACTATGCAGAAAGATTGAGGATTATCGGCAAGTTCCGTTGGTGAGTGGCGCAAACTGTACAGTGTTTAGGGCAGGCACGTTCGCGTTGTTTACTTACTTTACTTACTTTACGTTACTTACTTTACCTTTACTTACTTCACTTACTTTACTTGCTTTACGTTACTTACATTTACTTACTTTACTTACTTTATTTACTTTACTTATATTACTTACATTACTACTTTCATTTACTTACTTTACTTGCATTCATTAACGCGTTGTGTCACACCGTGACTCACCTTCAAGTTGAGGCCACCAACCACGATGACTATCAGTAAACAATATTCATTGGCCGTAGATTCTACTCGCTCTTCCACCCCCCCACCATC
>QLPF01001198.1:3005-18896 GCA_003314045.1 Hygrophorus pudorinus
ATGGCTTTCTGGCGACCTCTCTCCTCTCTCTTCCCTCTTATCCTCCTCCTCTAACCTTTCGCTTCATCCTCTGGTCTTGTATCTTTACAGGATAACCGGTACTTTATTGTATTTGGTGTCGCCCTGACAGCCGGCATCATCATGGTGGGTGGGTGACACGTTCAGCATTGTCATGGTGGGAGAGGTGGTGGAGTTGGTGGGTGGGTGACACACCGGCATCGTCATGGTGGGTGGGTGACATGTTCAGTGCTGTCGTGGTGGGAAAGGTGGTGGAGTTGGTGGGTGGGTGACATGCCGGCTATCCTGAGCATGTAACGTGATTGAAACAATCTGGCCTTGCGGCATGCTGAGTTCCTCAATCACAACTGTTGTATGCAACCAAAGGCTATACATCCGAAAATGCATAAATATTGACTTTTATCCAACAATCAAAATTGATGCTGACCCATAAAACCAGAAAGTACACCCTGAGGGCTGATTTCTGGCCAACACGACTGACTTCAAGTGTTTCCCTTTCAACAATTTCACGTACTGTTTAACTCTCTTTCCAAAGTTCTTTTCATCTTTGATAGGTGGGTAGTGGACTTGGAGGTGGGTCCACATTGGCGTTGTTGTGAGGTAGTGGAGGTGGGCATTGTCTTCAGTATTTTTGAAGTAGTGCTGGTGCTGGCTTATCCAGCACCATCTAAAACATAACCATTAGCATATATTACTAAAGTTTTGTTGACTTACTTTATCCTCAACGCTGTGCAACAGTGTCGAGTCCAAATCGTTGTGGTGCTGGTGTTGTTGGTCTTTGTTTGGCCAACAACAAAAAAGTTATGAAAATTCGAAAAACCTTTTGTTAAGGCTCAAATAAAATCGAATAAAATATGAAAAAATACGGACATATACAGAAGATACTATGCTACAATACCCGCACCAAAACCTGCATACCCGGGCCATGGGTGCGGGTTGGGTATGGGTCCGAAAATTGTGACCCATACCTGTACCTGCTGTGACCCGTACCTGTGATCTGCACAGGTTTCAAAACCCATGCCGATCACTAGATAGGTTTGAGTTATGTAGCTAGCTATTATAACATCATGAGCCGCCTCAAGGTTCTGTACCACTTGTTCAGCGAATTGCTTAACACCTTTGTAGGGCATATCCAATATCGGATTGTTGATCATAGTCAGCATCCAGCCATCATTCAGCTTGAAGGGAGCAAAGCTTGATGAGCTATTCACTGTAGAGTTGAATGCAAACTCTATGGATGGCAATTTGTCATTCCAATCGGTTTGATTATTGTTTACGAAGGTGCAGAGTGCCTGATTAATTGAACATATTGAATGTTCTGTAGCACCATCCATTTGAGGATGAAATGCTGTAGACATTAATAGCTTTCCACCGGTGATGCAGTGTAATTCCTTCCAAAATTTGGAAGTAAACTTAGAATCTCGGTTAGAGACTATTGATTCTGGTAATCTGTGCAAGCAGATGATTTCTCTATAGTAGAGCTCAGCTACTTCCGTGGCTTTTACTGTGATCATGGTAGCTATCAAATGTAGCATGGAAGTCAGCCGGCATATGACTACCATTATGTAGTCGTATCTGTTGCTTTCAGGGAGCGGTCCCATAAAATTGATGCCTACTGAGGCCCATGGCCGATTAGGAATCGGCAGACTATGTAACAGTCCTGCTGGGCACTGGTTACTTGTCTTTATCATTTGGCATTTGCCACATGATTCACAAAATGCAATCATGTCGCACATAATTTTGGGCCACCAGAACCAATTTCTAAGGTATCTTAGTGTCTTATCGTGGCCTATATGGCCTAACATGCTGTGTGTGTTATCAATTATTATTTCAGGGGTCTTCCTCCCCTTCCATAATGCATCTGGGATGCACAATACTGTCTTATTTTCAAAACTGGTCATGTATAATTTTTGGCCATCAAGCCAATAGTTTGCATATTGTGTGGGAGCTGCAATTATTTTATTGAGGAGGCTATCCTCTTTGTAATATTGGCCTAATTGAGCCATTAAATCGCTGGATTGCTCCAGGTGAGTTGTCACCGAGTTGGTTGGTTGTATAGCAGAATTAGCTATTACTTTGCCTTGTGCTGCTACGATGGTAGGCTCGGGCAAACCTGTTAACAACTCCTTCTTACAGTTTTCCGTTGTAAAGTCCCTGCTAGGGTCTATCCATGCATCTATATTGATGTATTCGCTCAACACGTGTAATTCTGACGATTTGTCGGTGATATAGTACCGGGACAATGAGTCTGCTACCTTGTTCAAGGTTCCCTTGGTGTAAACCAAGTTATATTTGAAGCGGGATAGAAATTCCCACCACTGTGTCTGTCTATCGGACATGTGTATCTTCAATTTGAAGAAGGTTAACGCTTTATGGTCAGTCACCACAATAAATCGTCATCCAATGAGCTTATCTTCCTATTTGACTAAAGCCTCTAATATGGCTATCAATTTGTGTTCCCACATATGATAATTACACTGAGCTGGTGTAAATTTCTTGGATAGAAATCCAGCAAGACATGCTTTGCGCCATTCCGGTCCTTGACCGTAGAATGCTCCAATGCCCCTTGTGGAGGCATTGCATACAACCCAGATAGGGTCAGGCTTTTGCATATCCACCGGCTTCAGTATTGGTGTATTGCAAGTAATGATTTTTATCATTTCGAAACATTTTTCGTGTAGTGGTGCCCATATAAAGGGCTGATGATTATGTGTCATACCCGATAAAGGGCTAGTATATGGTGATATATCTGGCATAAACTGGGCTAGATATTGCACTAGTCCTAGGAAATGCTGTACATTGTTATAATCTCTTGGCCTTCACCATTTGCGAATGCAATTGAGTTTGTCTTCATCAGGCAATATACCATCATCGGTAATTATGTGACCTAAACAGTCCATTCGCGTGGAGTATAAGTCCACTTTTTTAGTACTTAGAAATAAGTGACTTTCATGCAGCTTGTCAAAGCCGAGCTGTAGATGTTGTTCATGATTCTCTAGACTATTAGAGAATATGGATATATCATCCAGATATACATGGACAAATCGTCCTATATATTCTCGGAATATATATGTCATTAAACGTTGAAATGTAGAAGGTGTGTTACAATCGCCTTGTTGAACTACATAGCTCATGAATGTACTGAAAACGGTAGCAAATGCTGTTTTAGGCACGTCTGACTCTCTGATGCATACTTGTTCGTACGTGTCGGACATGTCCAGTTCGGTACAGTACATACCACAAGCCACATCATGACAGATACTGTCTTGATCTGGGAAAGGAGTAACATCCTTTATGGTATTTTCATTGTGCTTGCACACATCTACCACAGTTCTCAACTGTGCCTCCCTCATTTTCAAGGCGGTCAGTGTTGGATGTTGGAAACAATGCAGCTGTGCCACTAGTGAGTTCCCAAGGCATTGAAGGGTTGACATTTGCAGGGTTGTTAAGTGATGTGGTTGAGATTGACCTGCTCAGTGAAGCTGAAGAAGGATAGCTTGAGTCGAGTTCGATGAGTTCCGGAGTTTCCAGGTTAGCTGAGTAGGTTGGTTATACAAGTTGGTGTTGGAAGCCACCGGGGCTCATAACCTAATAAGAATACTCAGTCATGGTAATGAATGACTCATATTGAGTATGTATCTAATGAGAATACTACAGTACATGAGTAAGGCTAAAGGGGTAGACGAACAAATGTGCATACCTCAGTCATGGTAATGAATGACTGAGGTATGAGGCTGTGCTACATGTCTGTTAAGTAGGGAGTGGAATTCCCACAATAGTGGGATGATTAGAAGTTACAGTAATAAGAAGAAATATATGTAATATTTCAACAATTCCTTCCCCATCTGTTGTAGTTGGGAGGTGGTTGAAGATCAGGGAATGATATTACTTGGAATACTATACCGAGACAGGGTTGGGTGTCATTGGCATTGCAAGATGCTCAAGCTCAGCTCAAGCTTTGGACAGATGTTGTCAGTGTTGATAGCAAGTGATACTGAATGCGTAGGGTAGACTGAGTAGATTAGTGGGCTGTAGGTACACGATGTAAGCATATAATACATGTAGTTAATATATGTTGACTATACCTGTAGGTACACGATGTAAGCGTGACCTACAGTAACTACGTGTCACAATATAAGTGAAAATAGATAGGGGTAGTCGTATACTTTACCATCACTCCCACTTGACGCCCTTATCGACGTTCTCCCACTCCTAAGGCACTTCTAAATCTTTTGAATGCCTCACGCGGCAGTTGCTTGGTAAGGATGTCAGCCAGCATGTCTTTAGTGGAACAATACTGTAGTTGAATTTCAGATTTGTCGACACGTTCGTGGATGAAATGATGCCGAATATCAATGTGTTTGGCACGCAAGTGTGTGACGGTCCCTCGAGATAGTGCGATACAGCCCTGATTGTCTGCGTGAATTGTTGTGGCCTGGACTTGGGGGAATCCGAGGTCAGTCAGGAGAACACAAAGCCACATGGCTTCTTTGGTCGCGTTCGAGGCAGCCATGTATTCAGCCTCGACTGTTGATAACGCAACGGTAGGTTGTCGTTTCGAGGCCCAGCTTACTGATCTGCTGGCGACGTCAAAGACGTATCCACTGACCGAACGACGGCTTTCTGGGTCCTAAGCCCAATCCGAGTCCGTCCATCCGATCACGTCGGCACCGGTGTCCTTTCCGGGATTTCCGCTGAATTGTGCGAGAATGCTGACGGGGTACTGGATGTCTGGACGTGTTTGAGTAGCATACAGGACAGAGCCAATACCTTCGAGATAAACGAAGCCGTTAGCGGCGGCGCGATATGCGGCGTGTTCCTCAGGTGTATTGGGGGATTGTGCATGTGTTAGGCGTGTGTCAACGGCAAAAGGGGTGGAGACTGGTGTGCAGTTTTGCATACCGAACCGTGCAAGTACGTTGTTGATGTACGCGGTTTGGTTTAATGTGATGGTTCAGGCTTTTCTGTCTCGGGTTACTTGGATGCCCAGGATGTGGCGTAACTCACCAAGGTCTTTAATGGGGAAGAACCCTGAGATATCCCTTTTAAACTTTAGGACTCAGGATAGGTCCTTGGCAGCAACAGCGGTGTCATCCACGTAGACCAGGACAAGGAGAACGACTCGGTCGTTTTCACGTAGGACGTATAGGCACTCGTCTGCGTTGCTTTTCGTGAATTCGAGGTGGGCCATCGTACCATCTAATTTCTTTTTCCACTGCCTCCCTGCCTGCTTCAATCCATATAACGGCTTCCTCAACCTCAAGCTCCACTTCTCCTTCCCTTCGATCTTCAATCCATCAGGCAGCCGCATGTAAATCTCTTCGTCGAGATCTCCTTGTAGGTAGGCTCCCACTACATCTATTTGATGTAGCTCCATGTCCTCACGTGCGGAAATCGTGAGTAGTGCACGTAGGGTTGGATATTTCGCTACGGCGCTGTGGGTTGCGTGGAAATCTTGGCCGGGGACTTGTGAGTAGCCTTTCACGACTAGGTGTATCTTTCACTGATATACAGACCCTTCGCCATCCAACTTTTCGTGGGGGACGAGTTTGCTGCCGATAGGTTTGAATCCAGCGGGTACGTACTGTATCCACTCGAAAGTACCGGTCTGAATTAATTGGTCGTATTTGCTGTGTAGTGCCTTCTCCCACTCTTTCGAGTGTGGGGTGCGTAGCGCGTCCCGGTAGATTGGAGGATCGCCGGTGTGGGCGAGGAATGCCTGGGCGACAACGGCCTTAGCATTCATGGCCTCATCAACTTCGTCGGGCGATGCCTCGTCTCCAAAACGCATAGCAGCGTGTCGTGCGCGGCTGGACGGTGCGCGTGGGGGTAGGTCTGCCCATTTACCTGGTTTCGCAGGCTGGATGATAGCGGCCAGTTGGGGACCCGCATCCGGCTGGGCGTGTTCGGGCTCGATATCGACGATGTGTGTCGTGGGGGACTGTGGACGTGATGGCTGTGGCTCGGTGATGTGTTCAGGTGGGTGTTCTGTAAGTAGTTCTGTTAGTCCACTTGTAGTGGCAGGATGCCCACCTTCGATGATGGCTAAGTCGCTGGGTGCATTGTCCTCATCGAATCGAATGTCACATGATGTAATCAATGAACACATTGTGAGATCTTCGAGCCAGTAAGCCTTCGTTTCGTTCATCCACCATCCCAACAGTCAGCACTTCACCGCTGTTACCTCAAGCTTTCCACCCCAAATTTTCTTGGGAATATTTGCGTAGGCTATGGACCCGAAAACACGAAGATGGGATACATCGGGTTTGGAGCCGGTCCAGACATGCATGGGCACTCTGTCCTTGATAGCAGCAGTGGGTGAGAGGTTTTGTATGTGGACGGCGTACATGAACGCCTCGCCCCAGTAATGTAAGTCCATCCCAGCAGAGTGTAGCATACACCTTACCATCTGGAAGTAGGTGGTTATTGCGCGTTCGACAACGCTGTTTTGCTCGGGTGTGTAGGGGGCGGTCGTCTCGTGTAGTATGCCATTCCTTCTGCAGAATGGATTTACCACTATATTCAACCATTCCCCCCCAACGTTGGTGCAGATTCATTTTAATTTCTTTCCAGATTGCCGCTCTAACATTGCGACAACCATTTTTAGGGTCTCCGCAGCTTCGCTCTTCATCTTTAAGAGTTCACCGGTGCCCATACGGCTATGCATTTCAACTGCTACGAATGCATATGCCATGCCAGTCCAGGTTTCAACTGACATGGGTCCAGTGAGGTCGACGGCGAGGAGTTCCATTTTGTCATATTGCATGTAGCTGATGTTTGGAAATGGAAGACGGTGCGATTTTCCAATGGCACACCCTTCGCATACGTGATTGTATGTTCGTGGGGATGAGATATTGAGTCCTTTCACCATTGATTTGCTAGCTAATTTTCTGATCGCGTCTAGGTGGAGGTGTCCCATTCGCCGGTGCCAAAGTCGTAGGCTCCCACTCGAGACCACAGTATGGGCCTCTTCGCCATTGGTATTCAAGGTGCGTTGGACGTAGTAGAGGTCATCGACCAGTGTGGCATGTGGGAGCTCGTCGTCGTTTGTTCCCAGATTTGGGACGTATAGAGCTCTGTGGAGTTCGACGGTTCGAATGCCGGTCGCTACATGGCTTTTGAACCTCACGGTGCCTCGGCCTTTTACTCCCAACTCGTTCTTCCCACCGACAGCTACCCTTTCATTGTCGTATGACGGTATGTAGTTGGTGAAGAACTGGTGTTCGCAAAACATGTGGGATGTGGCAGCGCTGTCCAGGAGGACATTCTGGTTTCCTCCGGAACATTTACTTGTGGCCATATAAACTTGGCCCACTTGGTGAGTTCCAAGATCGCGTAGGTTGCCAACTGTGTAGTTGACCGACTGCTGTGGCTGCTGGGACTTGGCTTTGTCCTTGTCGCGGTTTTTTGCGTGATGCGGGCAGTCGTCAGGTGTGTGGCCGGAGTGACCACCATCGCGACATGTGTACCAGGGGTTCTTGCTGGAACCTTTGCCTTTGGTTGCATCGTGTTTGTGTGCATCCTTCTTCTGGACGTAGAGGGCGGTATCCTTGCTGGTACCTTTCTCTCGTGTTCGTCGGTTAGCTTCAGATAGAAGTTTAGTGCTGACCGCGTTGACTGTGAGTTTTGCTGGCTCGATGTCGAATAGTTGTATTTTGATGATGTCCCATGACTGTGTTTTAGGCAGGGATAACACCATAGCTCGGGCGACGTGGACGTCCTCGAGTTTTTCACCTGCGTCCTCTATTTGGCGCTTGATGTCGAGCATGGCGGCAATGTGGTCCGCCATGGGGGCTCCATCTACATATTTCCAAGTGTATAACTCCTCGAAATAGTAATGGATGTTGATGCACGCCTGGTTCATGACATGGACCTTTTTTAAGGATCCCACATCTCCTTCGCCAAGGTGCAATTTTTGATGTGGGGTAACTGCAAGTCTTCGCATGCCCCTTTCATCACTCCTTGTGCCGCTTCATCCCTCAGTAACCAATCGAGGTTCTCTTTTCGTTCTGCCTTGTAGTCTGTGAGAGTTGTTGTAGCAGGTCTTACAGATGGGGGAGCTACAGGGCAAATTTCTGTGCCCTTGACAATGAGCCACAGGTATTTTGATTGCAATGCAGATTGCATATGGTCCGCCCATGTGGAGTAATTTTGACCTTTTAGCTTAGCGAACTTGAAGGCATCTGATGAAGAAGAAGACATGTCGAGAGCTTCGCGAGCGGGGCTCATAACCTGGTAGCAAGTGATACTGAATGCGTAGGGTAGACTGAGTAGATTAGTGGGCTGTAGGTACACGATGTAAGCATATAGTATGTGTAGTTAATATATGTTGACTATACCTGTAGGTACACGATGTAAGCGTGACCTACAGTAACTACGTGTCACAATATAAGTGAAAATAGATAGGGGTAGTCGTATACTTTATCATCAAGCGTGTCAAGCCATGATTCAGATGATTCAGAGTCCGAGTCGGACAAGGTGAGCCGCATACCGGTCATAGGTACGTATAACTTGATTGTGTATACATGGACTCAGTGTATGTACGTGAACTTGAGTGTGTGTACATGAACTTGAGTGTATACGTGTGAAAATAATAAATGTGACGTTCAAACGCCATAGAAATGGCCCAATTGGGGCGGTCACCGTGACGGTGTGCCAGGGCTTGCCCTCATCCCAGAGAACGAGCAGAACTACTATCACTACGGAACCAAATTACATGTGCACGGACAATCGCACCGCGGTTGATACGAGGGGAGGTCAATCACGATATCAGCCTGGCGGGGTCAACCCCCAAGCCACCCGGTGATCCTGTACCTCAGACCTTAGCCAGCTTAGCCTCCCACATCTTGCATGAGATTTTACGGAACTATCTCTGATCCGCAGAAGCAGAAGTATGCTAGCATTCGTCTGAGATGTCTGCAGCTGGATTCCCACAAACTCCTACTGCCCACCTTGCAAACTATCTCATTTACATCTTATTTCATCTCAATATTACCTCTCCTCGATGCGTTTCAAAATAACCATTTACATTTCTATGCTTTTAATTGCAGTTGCAATGCCAACAAAAGTGAGTCTCCATTTTATCTGGCTTTTGGGACCCGCCTTGACCCCTGTGTCCCTGCAGAATCACCACCCGACACCCACATGTTTCGACGGCCCCACTAGCCTATGCAGCCGCGATGTACGTTATTATTCTCCACCATGAGTCTGTACAGCAATCCGACGGTCTACAGCTTGAGAATGTCAAGTTCATTGATGAAGTGCCGGACATGCACAAAGCGTCCATGGAAAACGCAGTCCGAAGTCACCTCACGGATCTCCACGATCAGCACATAGCCAAGGGCGCCAAAGTCGCCGAGGTGCTGAACAAAGACTGGCAATATAGGGAGGAGGGCAGGCCGCACGTTTCGGTTCAGTACTACTCTGGGTCCGCCCCCCCTAAAAACGAGCTCGGGCCTCCTGAGAAAGTATACAGGCCCTGGGATGTCTTGTTCAACAAAAATGTACCGAAAAGGGACAGACCCGATATTGAACCATACGTCCGCGCCAAATACGCAGGTCTTCCCGTTGACCATCCAGCCAAGCTCTCCGGTTACGCCAGGGTGACCGAGAGCCTGAGCACGACTGATCATCAGAGCTGGAAAAAAGCTACCTTCGTGTACCACTCTCCGGGTCCCAACCGCGACCAGATAGGGGGCGCACATACAGTGGAGCCCTTGAAGATGTTATACTCTAACTCAGTGAAGAAAGAGGAGGAGAACGATATCAAGACCGCGACCCTCATCTACCACGAGCGTCTCCCTGCCGACAGTAAATCCAAGGGTGCCCGACACGCCAGGGTGGTCGGTGGCTGGCATACCGGCGTCGATCCGAAGGAGCATGTTACTGTTGAGTTCCGCCGCACGACGAGTACCCATCGCAACAAGATTGAAGCGCACCACGTACACAAAGCTTTGCTGGGCCCCAAAGCGTCACAATCGGGGGAAATTATAGAACACGGTGACAACTACGTAGTCCATTAGGATGAAGTGTAGATAAACCCCAAAGGTGTATTTATTTGAAAGTGGTCAGGAGAACATATCCTGTTCTGTGAGAGGATGAATGCCACGCAACGATAGGATTGTTACGTGGTTTTATTGCGGGAGCGGCTTGGGCCATGGTTTGGTTGTGCCATCGCAATCAATTTGTCTTCACTTCATACGCTGTTTATTAATTTGTCGAGTGGTTCATGACTGCATAGCAGGCTAATGATTCGTTATACTGAGATCATACTTGATCATACTCGACTCAAACTCAATTTCAGCTCTTGCACAAGGGGTCATCCAAGTTGGAACGGAGTTATATAAGAATTTATGACGCCAGCATCAGAGCGAAGTACCGCAAGTGCTTCACATCGTAAGCAATGAGTTTCCTGGACGCACGTTCTACAACTTTATCTACCGATTCACCTCGGAAACGTTTTGATCTCTGTTCTAAGGCAATGGGAGGATTCTGTTCAAAAACCATGCGGGTACCTTCATTGAGGAGAAAATATAGGACACCGTCCGAGGGGAGGCATCCACGAAGTTTGATTTGCCTAATGAGCGCGGAGTCCCGATAACGAAGAATTTCACGAAGAGTACCACCGCCAAAGTAATCTTTGAACTCCTGCGCTAGGTCCTTACGTTGTTCGGAATCAATCAAGGGGTTGGACGCAGTGTGCTTGTAAATGGCATAGAGGAGCACCCATATAAAGGATTCCAGGTCATCTCGTGGGATGGTTTTGCCTTGAGAATTAGGACACATTCAGAAGGGTCATGGTCGTACCGTCATCTGTGGACCGTGAGAACTCTTCGATTTGCTGAGAATCTCATGAAATGTAGAGTGAGTAGGGTGGTGACGCGGATTCGATGTACGCGAAGGGTTGTTGGAAGGTACGGGAATTATAGACCGGAGCCAATGAGAACGGGCCTTGCCTCAAAGACAGTGCCCGATTGCTGCACTGAGGCTAATTCGAAATCCTTCCCGACCTTCCTTCGGCTGATCCCCGTTCATTTTCGAGTCCCAAATGTAAACGTTGCCCGCACTGATGTCCCGATGTAGAATCCCGTTCTCAGTCATGAACTGGTGCCCTGTACAATGTCGTTAGAACAAACACTGCCTAGGCAAGGCGAACACACCTGCCAGCGCCGCAAGGAGAGCTTTGACCAACTCCTCCTCTGACTCGAACGTCCATAATCCACGTCCGACTGGGGTGATGAGAACACGATGGAGGACCGGATTGTCTGAAACATGGCGGCGAGGAGGTTGGTTGATAGCCCGAGGATTATGCAGGTTCTCGATGTTCACCGGATGTGCTATGTCGCTCGCCAATGGAAACATGACATCACCTCCATCGACTCGGGGGAACTCAGCGATCCCACTGTGACCTCCGCATGACTTGATTTTGGCATAGATATTCGATTCAGTCTCGCGTTTCTGTCCTCGCCAAGCTACCTTCAGGACCGCTGGCGTCATCTCATCCATCTTCGACCGGTTGCAATCCTGACGTGCCAGACCGACGTCCCACGACCCAAAGTGAGTGCGAAACCCATATTGGGAGCCCCTCGGTGATCCAGCACCGTGTGTCACGGCCACCCATCCCGACTTTAAAATGGGGATACTCATCTTGGTAGTATGTATCCTTGTCCAACAACGTTACCAGACGATCGTGCCCAAGGTCCACAAGCGACATGCCACAGGTTAAACGGCGTATGACACGGACGAGGACCTCAAGTCATACTCCGGCGAGAAGAGAATGTCGGCATGGTCAAAGTACCCGACCGAGAATTTACGTCCAAAAATGACCATCCCTATGGCAAATAGGTGGAAGGGACGCGACATGAGAATCAGGGCGGCGTAGTCAGCAGCTTGCGTTGTGAGCTCCTTCACCGTAACGTCCTGCTTCTCGATATGGGCAGTTTGCGGCCGATCGCTTTCATCCACCTTCACCTCGATGAAAGAACTGACTGCCCTGCGGAGTAGGCGATTATTTTTGCCAATGGGTGTCATTTTCGTCGCAGGAGTTTCCACAAACACGAAATCCGGCTTATCGGCCGTGAAGTTTTGGCCCTCATCATCAAGCTTCCTGGAAGAGGTGCACACGGCTTGCCGATGAAACGCACGGGGGTCCTCTTTCACGGTGGTGGTCTCAATGGCGCGAAATATGGCATCCTTGAAGGAAGGTATAGAAAGCTGTAGTGCTTCAAATGAAGCAACTCACCAGTGGCCCGTACATAGACATTCCCTTCTTTTGTTCTATTGCCTGGTGGAAAATATCCAGATTACCCCTGAGCTTCTAACTTAGCCTGAGCTACTTAGCTGTGTGATAATATTCAGGCCGCAGTAAGGTGAATTTGTGGATAGAGACCGTTGACTCAGACGTGGACACGGACGCGTTCGAGTCACGTCCGGTGACACTTGTGACAAGTCGTACTTGCTATACAGTGATGAGGACTCGGATCAGATTCGCAGGTAAATTATGGCCAACTCTTCATGCGCAGGGCTGACCGGAGATCTTAGAGCCATTGCACTGAGCCTGCAAGAAGCCACTCGGCCACCTCCCCCTAATGCAAGCAACGACGAGGAAGAAAGATATCAAGCTAAGCTTCAGCGAGCTCGGGATGCGTCCAAGGCTAAGGCCACTAAGAACGACGCATCTCAACAATTCTGCTCCTGGTGGTGTCAAGGACGCGTGCGGTCTGTACTGCAAACTCGTGAGCCTTTCAGACTCCCTGATATATCTCGCTTATTTCGCGTGATGGCACAAACATCCGCGACCGAAGAGCATGCGCAATACCCACGGTGAGGGTCGAACTCAGGCCCCTCCTCGCCAAGAGTGCGTGGATGTCATGGGTAAGTACGAGTACATGGTCGTCGAATTTCCGGATTAATTTATCTTAGCTTCAGCGCAATGCTACAATTGTCATACAACCGCGACTCCTTTGTGGAGAAAAGATGACGAATGCAAGGCGGTTTGCAATGCGTAAGTTGATGGTATTGTTTTTGCACATAATCGGACTGAAGAGAAAAAATGTTTTCGTCGTCTTTCAGATGCGGCCTATAGTGAGTTTCATTGTGGAAATACATATTACGGAAATTGCAACTCACCACTACGCTTTTCTAGTTATAAGCTCCATGGTTCAGCTCGTCCCATTTCTGACGTCATTCGCAAGCGCTCCCGGCATGATGCTCGTTGTAATGGTGCCGGGATGTGTGACACGCCGACGAAACTCTCCTGTTCGGGATGTGTCGCCGACCCTTGCGCCCGACTCGACTACGCAAATGTCTTACGGATATAACGAACAATCCGAGTACCAATCCTCTCAGTCGGAACTGATGGGAGCGCTTGGCCCTGAGAGCCAACACGGTGTTTTCAATGCACAAGGCTCCTTCTCCAGCTCCCATATCCCGTTCCCCGGTCCTTATCACCCTGATTACCTTGTCCAGATGTTCAACAATCCGCCGGTGGATGCTCTCCCTTTTGCTTCTCTTGATCGATCGGACGTGGAACGCACGTTGAGAATTAAAAGGACGCACAAGCGACGGAGAATGAGCAACGATTCCGCTTCCGAACCTCCTTCCTCGGCTGTTTCCTCTTACGCCTCTTACAGTGATGCTTTCCCCTCTTCCACGTCGTCCAACTCGCATTCGCACCGCTCGTTCATAAAGTTCCCATTCAGCCACTACATCATTCTTCGCGGGTCGGCGAACACGTTTTGACACCCTCCGATGCTTTCTCAAGACAACTCGCCGCAATTTATCCACCCACCGATGTTACCGCCGGCAGAGGAGTCCCCCATGGACTTCCTGCACCCGCCCGTGGTGCTGCATGACGACGACAATCTGTTCTGCGTACTTACACCCACCGATGGTCCCTTCAGAAGAGAAATCGTCGATGAGCTCGGGTCAGCCACACCCTCCGATGTTTCCTAATGATTCGATGTACGGGGTAAACGCCTCTGGGCAGGAGCACTATGACTCCACCATGCAGAACTTCTGATTGAACGACATCATACACGAGGGTGATCACGATGAGTGACCGCTGGTTTTCTGATTCCTTGCATGATTCCGCCGCATATATATTTCCGTTCCACCCTTTCTTCGACCGTTTCATTCTGACAACGCATCGTTTTAATTAGAGTTTCAACCCTCTTGTCACAATGCTTTCGAGGTATCGTCGTAGCGCGGGACTTCACCACACAGCCATCTCCCCTTTTTGTCCCCCCCCCCGTTTCTTTGCGTGCGTCTTTCTTTTTCTCTCTCCATTCACGTCAGGAAAGCCGTATCGTTGTCTCGTGTTCCCGTGTCCTGTAGTAGTCTGTATGAGGAATTTCGTTAAGAGCTTCGGCCATCAAGTCCCAACAATAAATATTTTTCTCGTGTTATCATAGCAACTCAGCACACGAGATGACTCTGAGGCACCCAGAACTCCACTGACAGGTCAAGCTTCGCTTTACGGCCTAGCAATTCGTTAGTCGTGCTATTTAACATTCAAGGCAGATGGATTTCACCGTCCCAGTAATTGTCCTTTGTAAGTCCCATGAGACCGCGCCAGTGCGAGGGACATAAAGGCGTGTCACTGCCAGTCATTGGTCTGGCCGCCCTGTCAAGGATGGCGTCCATCACCGCGGGCACATCGTCAGGTCTCAAGTTTCCTAGCCTACGCTTGGTTTTAGGTCCATCGTGTGTAGAGTAAGTAGCTGAGGGCTGCCGTACCATTCTCCGTGAGGAAACACGAGAAGATTGGCTGCGTGTCTGTGATTGAAACGGACTCGTCAGAATGGTGATGTCGACATGAAACTCGGAGGAGGAGGAGGAGGAGAAGGAGGAAGAGGAAATGCTCACTTGTGTCCACCGACATGTCCGACCTCCCCAATTTTCATGGGCACTAGCGCATGCGGATCCCGCAGCCTCCGCTTCTCGAGCTCTTCTCGTAGGGCCTTGGCCACCCGCCCTCCCATGTCACCACAGCGGCAATCCCGCGCAGCGTGAGTGCACACGTACAAATCCACGCTTTGAGCGTGCTCGGGAGTGGGGCCGGGTCGGATGTGTGCTCTGAGCCGCTCCTCCACCTCGTTCACGTTCGCCAACGAGATCTCGGGTATATCCAATCGTCCTTGGGATGCGGAAAACGCCGTGGCGGGATAAATGTCGGGTTCCCGCTCCTCCGTATCCCCACCGTGGCTATGGGTGTTCTGATATGGGGACTGATTCCGAGTCGGGGCCCAGGAAAAGTTGACGATCCCACCCCATTTTGAGACCTTGAGCTGTAGGGCCCTTTGAATGGCGGATGATTTTCTGGAAGGGTATTGAGCGGGAGGTTGTGAAGTGTGTAGTAGAATGTAGCATAGATGGGATGGGACCGTGCCCGCTAGAGGAATGCCACGTAGCGTTCGTTGTGATTGACCTTGTCGTCGACCGACAAGCTTGACAACAGAACATGGCATAAGACTGGGGCTGAACGTTCTGGAAACCTCCTCAGAAGCTGTAAAGTCTGGGCACAATGGCTCACTGGTATTCCTGAGACACTTGGGGCAAGAACAAGTGGAGTGAGACATATGATGTACAGTGGAATGATGCAGTAGAAAATATATACTACTTCCCACTTGTTTTCTCCAACTTCTCCTCCTTCATCCACACTGACAGGTGACCCTCCTTGGCTGCCCTGATAAACTCATCCCTTCTCTGAGCAAATAAGCCCCTGAGGGTATCAGTATGCTCACGGAGACGAATGAGGAATGAGGCAAACTGCAATGCCTCAATGGGACTGGACAGCTTGAAGGTGCGGATGTTACGCTCGATGATGTAGATTTTCTGTGGTGTAAGAGGATGAATCATAGACCAAAGATTGTA
>QLPF01001198.1:19007-41759 GCA_003314045.1 Hygrophorus pudorinus
TCTTACCAAGGAGACCAGATACATTCGTTCTTGGTTGAGTGCCTTTGCCTCACTGTGGGACCACTTCTTGTATTCGACGACAAATCCACTGAGCAATAAGTTGTTCAAGTTGAATGGAGGTAGAGTTGGGAGGGCGGGGGCGGATGTTGACTCGGAACATGAAACCAGAAGGGGGTTTGTCAGGAGCTGCTTCTTCTGTTTGGCTGATGACGATGACTTCGGAGGTGCAGTTGAGGATGACGGCGAAGATAACAGGGATGGCGAGCCAGAGGGAGGGACATCAAGTGTCTGCTTCCATGCACTAGACCCCTTTGTCGGCGGGGTGACTTGGAGGAACCTTACCAGACTGAAGTTCTCGAGAACCTCTTTGAGTCCTCCCAACAGCTCCTCCTTACCCAAAGAAACAGGGGTGACCAAAATAGCATCGCATTTGCCTGATGCAGGTTCCTTGGCGGCATCCTTTTTAACCTTGTCGAAGAACTTGGTGGCATTCAATGGACGAAGGTCGTCACGGAATTCCCTGGCTTGATTCGATGCTGCAAGAGCTTGGTCGCTGACAGCATCTTCACAATAACTTGCGGCGGCTTGGGCAATGGAACAATGAGAGAAATAGTTGTGAGCAAGTGCTCGTTGAGATTTGATAGCCTCATCAGAATCGGTTCCGTCGGCAACATTGTTCCGGGCGAATCGAATTGTTCTCTCTAACCTGTCAGACAGTGATATGTAGTTAGTTTGCCGTACCCATATCCATATCCAGGCAGACATACAATACATTAGCTGATACATGCTCCCCAGGTGCAGCATAGAATCGATAAAGCACTGCATCCCAATCGTGCCGAGATTCTGCTTCGTAGACTGTACGACCCAGTGATGCGGCGTTGAGGCTAAACGCACCGATGGCGGCCCATAGCATTGGCGAAAACTGTCGTTGGAAAATATCGACGTGCGCGGGTTCAAGTGTATCAGGGCGACCGATCTTATCCCGCGTCTCCTCATACTGGCGGAATAAATGTTGTCGAACGTCCTCGACACCGCCATCGACTTGTGGCAGATCATCCTGACAACAAGTCAGTAAATGAAGACGAACCTGCACGTCAAACATACCGCCGTTAACCAGCCCGGCGCCCAGAGTAGCTTCGTCATGGAATGGTAGAACTTAATCATGCTGTTGATCTCCGGCGCATCCGGCGAATCAGCCGGCAGCTCGATTAGACCTATGGTCAGGGCTCTTCGCTGGAACAGCCATGTTGAAAGTGATACAGAACCCACGAGGCCGGTGTCACTGATCGCGCCAAACCTTCGATCACAGAGGATTAATGTTGTGACGTCTATAACGATGACAACGAACATACGCCGAACTCGAGAATACTGTTCCAGTGTCCGAGACGGGGGGTAAACTCAGCATCGGGAGCTCATTTTCGGGAACCGGGGGTGGATTACCAGGGCTCTCTGTCGGCTGTTTAGATCCCGGTACATTCACGTCAACTTTCCTGCAAGACGCAGTGTCAGACCAGAGTACTAGCTGTCGCGTCCCAGACTCACTCTCCCCGAGATTTTTTCAACTTGGGTGGTCTGCGGAATGATCAGATGACGAACGGAATTGCGCACGGAGATTGGAGACTCACTCGGGAGGCCCTGACTTTGACATATCTGTTGAGGGTGACGCAGGTAGGTTCAATGGCAGTTCGTGAGGAGACGGCGTATGCAGGAAAGAAGAGTCTTCGCTGTTGTTAGTAAGGATATATGAGAAGCCATACTGATAGATAAGACAGATAACATCAGAGATCTCACCTCGAGTCACCATCACACACGTCAATGTCATGTGCCCATTGTGCTACACGACTCTTCCATTGATCTCCGCTGGTTTTCTGATCATCGATTGCGATATGATCAGACCGCCAGTCTAGCGTACACATTTGCGGGTTTGATGTGCCTGATGTGATGGCACGAAAATGCATGCGAAGCCCAAGGATGAATTGAGCCAAGGCAAATGTAGATGTTGGGTCGGTCAGGTCGAATACGCCAAGTGCTGGCTCGGAGGCGGTGTCTGCGGCAGCACGGGCAATATTAACGGTGGGCTGGGAGCATAATAAGGATGAAAGTTCTTCACCAAACGGGACCAATCACGCACTAGATTGTCACGATCAGTCGTTTTAGGGTCAAGCCAGCCAAGGATAACCCGAGCGATCGTGCCTGTCTTTGACAAGCTGATACCCACCACGGGTTCGTGGATGCCCCACACATATCTCTGGTACATGACACTGGATAGCAGAAAATAAACGTTTTCTTCGTCTGCCACACAAAGTAAGGGCAAAACCGCGCAAAACCGACGTCCGTGTCCGGGTAGCACATGGGCGTCAAAGGGGACATCTATTGAAGGCGTATTAGACATTTTCGCGCTAGATTGTTTGAAGTAGTGCATCGAAATGTCGTCGTCGTCGTCGTCGTCAGACATCGTTTCATCGGAGCCTTGTTCGGGGGCAGGGTTGCACTCAACGTTTAGACTTGCCACTGAGTGAGAGTCGGAGCAGTCAATGCTCTCCGCGACGTAGGACAACAGAACTGTAGCAATGCCATCCAGAGTTTCACGGTTGCGCTGTTCAGACGTAGCTATACGTGGGCGAATGAAAGACACTTCGCCCCTACGAAAATAAGTCATTGAGCGTGCATTTATATCTTAAAGAGAACATTGAGCTCACAGAGCCGAGATATCGTTCGAGCACGCGTGACCTAGTGCTTTGATGAGAGTGGACCACAACGGGACGGTCGGCCGTGGACATTCATGGTCTTCCAACTTGACCAATTCGCGCAACTCGAATACGGTTGATAACACGAGGTCAAACACGTCTGTCAGTGGCCTTTCATTCCGAGCTTGGCTATCTTTGCCTCGAGATGATCCGCACGAAAGTTCTTGAAGTAGGCTGGCCGCTTTTGCAGAAACGAAAGGGTATGGTCCGGTGGCAAGGTAGACGGGCAGAGATTGGCTTAAAGCTTGCGCGATTCCTTGGACAGGAGAAGGCCATTCTGAGGGATCGATGACGGGGTGCACCACTGGACTGGGAGAGGTCACGGTCATGCGAGAAGAGGCGTTGTTTGTCCTTGTCGTTCAACGCCTTCCCTGATCCAGCACCCATCCCGATACCTCATTCATCAATACGAATATTATTCAAAGGGGCACAACGACCATGAATACGAGACGGCCGAGGTCGATGACTGGATTCATCATGAGCAACGATGGATTCTCATTCATGGTGGTCGTGAATACCAGTGGGACATTGTAAATCATGCTTGACCCAGACGGTGAGCCCACCTTCTCCACGCGCAGTCATGTTGTGAGCGACGTGTGCTTTTTTTGTTCGCAGGTAGCTACGTCGAAGCACTCACGAATACATGTCCCGTCGCCGAACGGTACGTGTGCTCCAGTTTTATCGTCGTGATTCATCCTCATCTGTGACGTGGGGCTGCTGTGCGATTATCGCGGCGGTGCCGTTGTCGAGTGACTTGGCGACTACATAGCGTTCAGGTCCCATTATGAGAGTGAGGGGAAGTCACTGCAGGAATTCATGGAGCGGATACCGCCCGAGGTAGCGTCGGAGTTGTGGGTGTGATCTTACGGCGAGCTGAATGGTTGTGCTTGTATAGATTGTTGGCTGCTGATTATCTGGAAGGTGTGTCGTTGTGTTGTTCATGATGTGAGCGCTGACTGCTCGGTTTAACTACTGTATTCAGTTTGACTCTGTGTCTACTGAACCAGATTGTGTGTGTGTGTCAATCGCTGACATGCTGTGGAAAATGGGTCGGATGATGCTGTACGTGCTCGAATGTCGATGGTACGCATGATCAGTATTTGTGTGCGGGTGGAGAGTATGTTGAGAACGGGTAAATCGGTATGTATTTACAGCATCTCGGATATGAGGATTGGGCGCTCAATGATCAACGACCAGCTTCCCGACTCCAGTTGATATGTCATATTCCCTGACCGTTCCAGTTCCCCTGGCCGTCAAACTTCATTTGATGGGCAAGATGCTTGAAACGTTCGCGTAGCTCAAATTCCCCGAGTTTTTTTAGGCAAAGGTTGACAGTGGGATCCAGGACGAGATGGGTACCCAAGAAAGTTTCTAGTACATCTGGGACACCATATTGGACCCGTTGCTGAAGGTCTACCTTTAGAACAGCACGACTAGTGGGCAGGCTCAAGGAGGAAGCGAAATTCGTGGCAGACAGGGAAGGTTTGGACGGCGACGTGAGATGAGCAGGATAGGCCATAGTGCAGCTAGTGATAGATTTACCTAACAGTCGACTGAAGCCAGTTTTGACCTTAGCCTCCTACATCTTGCATGAGATTTTACGGAACTATCTCTAATCCGCAGGGGCAGTGCCAGGATTGTTACGTGGTCGTTCTTGGTTTTATTGCGGGGCGGGGCTTGGGCCATGCCTCCTCGAGTTTGGTGCAGGAGATCATACATGAATTTCAGCCCTCGCACAAGTGTTGGCCAGTCGAACGTACACATGAAAATAAAACTGTAAATCATCCATTCGTAGTATAGAAAAAGTAACAAAGTGTCTCACTCGTCTAACCAGAAACAAAAACAAAAAAGTCTGCTTAATCGTGGCTAGTCAGAGACCAATTGTCAATAGGAACAGTAGGTGGGCTCTTGAAATCGCTGGCAGACATCCCCGCCCACTGCGGGTTCAACAAAACTTGTAGACTGTACGTTCCCGCGTCCAAACTGATCACCACTACCGTCACACCAGGGTTGTCTTGGTCAGGCACGGGAGGCGTGGGGTCGGAGTCGTAGCGAACCGCACGCGTAGTGGTGATTGTCGCACCCGACGAGGGGCTCAGAATCGACAGCTTCATCGTTTGGCCGTCCAGAGTGAGCGTGGCTGACGTTCCCGACGAGTCGACGGCGACAGTAGCGTTGGTGTGCATCCGCCATTGAATAGCTCCCTGTGCGTTGATGTCATCTTGGATGAGAACTTGTTTTCTGCCGTTGATCGTACGGATTCCACGCTTGAATGAAGATCTGTAGGAATGTATTAGTCTAGCTCGAAAAAAAATGATATTTCCGCGTACACGTCGAAGTACGCGCTGGACAAATCAGCAGTGAAGAATGCTGTCGAAGAGCCAGGTACGGTCTCTACGGTGCTAGACCCTTGGGCCTCGCCAGTGGTATCATGGTGCACGGTGGGCGCAGCCAAGACGTTCTGATTGGCCTTGTTAACCACAATGGTGTTCTGTCCCTCCGTCATCTTGCGGTAATACAACCAACGATTGCTCGTCTGTGTGTCGTTGCTGAAGTAGTCGGGCGAGAGGTAATCACCCGAACCGAGTTCGCCCGCCCAACGTGTGCCCAAAGCATCCACCACAAAGTCACCGCAGTCGAGATCGTTGTGTGTCTGATGACCTTGGTTTTTCCCAGCTTTCATGGCGACGTATAACGCCTTATTATCCGTCCAACTACTCCTCATGGATGCCCACTGGTCTAGGTTATCGTCGAAGAAGTGGTCGAGGGGCGCACCGTCCCAAAATGCGCCAGTCACAGTAGGATCATACCAGAACATACTCCACGGTTCTGCGGCGTCGTGTTGATCACGCTGGAAGAGTGAAAACTGCGGCATGTTGTATTGTGAGGCGTAGAAGATGATGGAGTTGGCGGTAGTAGAAAATTTGTTGGGTCCATGATCACCGTAGTTGAAAAGGGAGGTGGTTCCTGTCGCATACATATGGAATGTGCCGGTCAAATTGAAGGTGGGGTTAACAGTGAGAAGGCCGTAGTCAGAACCGGTCGCAGACATGAGAGACGCTGTCATCTCCGCGTGTCCGGTGGTTCCGAAATACCAGTAGTTCGCCGTCTCTGCCCATGTACCGTCGGAAGAAACTGCGAGGGCGCAATTTTGCTTGGCATTGTTAACGGAGGTACCGAGAATCTTCTGAGCAACGCCGCTGGTGTCGTCATTGAGGATGGCAAGCGCACCCATGATGAGCCCGCTGTTGCATACACAATTCCAGTTGCCCTCAATGTTGCCCGAAAACCACCAACCAATAGCGGAGTTAGTATACGCAGATACACCAAAATCGAGACCGTATTGTATCATCGTAGACCTGATTTGCGCTTTCTGATTATCGGTCCACATGTCGTATAGCCAATCGTACGCAATGGCGAACGCAGCAGTGAACTCGGCGACATCAAGGAAATGCATCGAATTCCACTTGTCGACGTTGTCGGTGCCAAAAGGAGTTGTGCCGTTGCCAGCAGCGTTCTGCCACGCATACGTTGAGCTTTGCCCAAAGAAAAGGAAGGAGCCGAACTGACCTGTACTTCTAGCCATGTCCTGTCAACCCATTTGGTATCGTTCGTCATGCGGTAGACGTATGCGAATGCCTTGATTCTCATTTTGATCTCGCGGGCGTTATCCAAAATGCCGCTGGCACCGTCCATGTGGTAGACGACGGGGGGGAGCGCATAATACGCTGAAGCATTGCCGAAGATGGTATCATTCCAACCTTTGAGATATGGGTCATTTGGGATCAAACTAGGCAGGGCCGCCCATTTGTAGGCGGGAGCAATTAGACGTGGTCGGTCGGGTCGGACTGTGAGCACGTCAGGCGAGGAAGGTCGAAAAGAGTCTGCTGGCCAGGCAATGGCAGCGTTGTTGGTGGGAACAAAGGTAGGCACCGTGAAAATGGCTGTGTTTGTCTAGGAATCATTGGTCAGGCTTTAACTGGCATGGGATAGCGTTTGATAGAGGCTCACAGTAGCGGGATATATTGGCATCATAAATTCAGTGTCCGTCGCTGTCGCAAACCTGCCGACTGCATTTTTGGCGCTAACAGCGGAACTTGCGGCAGCGGCAGCTCCAGTGGAAGAAGCAGCGGAAGAAGAACTGTTATGGCTCTTATGGCTGCCAACGACACCGCCAACGACGGCGCCAATGACAACAATGACGAGAACGGGAATGCCAAACTTGATCCAGTTGCTCAAAGGCTTCTTGGCGGTTTGTGGTGTAATATAGCCGGATGATTCGTTATAGTAGGGGTCACCGGAACCGTAGGGTGAATGTCTTGGTGTATTTATCGTAGCATAATTGGTGGCCATGGCACTGCGAAACGGGAGACTGAAGAAATTTAAAGAAAGACGGGAACTACAAGTTGGAATTCAGAGTCGGTTGGTGGGCGAGAAAAAGTGAGGCTGGTTCGGAACACTCCGAACGGGTCCATGGGACCCATATGCATGCGTGTGACACCAACCGGTTACAGTAGGAGTATCATATGCAACGCCAGAATACATCAGACGAGAATCTCAAAGTACATACATACACAATAATCACGCCCCTACTACAACAGTAATCCCGACTTGTCGACAGTAACCCAGCTCTCTCGCTTCGACCGGCTAACGACAAGCGACAAGTCAACAGCCGGGAAAGATAAAGCAAGCCAACTCACTCTTGCGCAGTGGACGCCTTTCCACGTCCAATAACTAATTTCACGGTTTTAACTTCAAATCCACGCAAGTCAAGTTCCAACACTGCGTCGGTCTCCTCGGATTGACTGCTGCGCGTCACATTAAGCTCATCCGCCTCATCTTCCAGAAGGTTGGTGACATAGGCCTTGGAAATAGGCAAGTGGCTTGCGATCCTGAGCCGGGCGTGGGCGTGACCTCCAAACGCTTCATACATCCTCAGAACAACTGTCATTGATCGCTTGTTCCAATCGAAGTCCTTGGGTCCAAAACTGTCATCCTCGCCACGCTTGATAGTTTCAAGGAAGACATTCGGAGCGCCTTCAACAACAAAAGGCGCCTTCATTGCGAACAGCACAGATTCGGTTGGATCACTGAGACATCTCACTATTCAAGTGATAAACAGGATTCAACACGCCGAGGAGACAGTGGAACGTACGATATACTGGTGAATTGAAGAGATATGCGGCGATTGGAACGTCCGACTCCAAGAAATGTCCTAAATGGGGCATCACCGCCCACGAAAACTTGTGTTTTCCTGGAGGATGCGCAAGAATCATCAGCCAGCACACAACTCAACCATGCACAGTATGCAGACCTTGATCTTGCTCGGCATCGGGTGCAGTCGCAGATCGAAGAAGCGAAATTCGTAGCACATTTCCCTGACAAGCAAACCCGTACTTCGATTCTGAGAGAATTGCTACGCCATACCCGAATTCGCTCAAATCGGCATACTATAGACACGACATGTCACGACAAACAAGGAAAGAGTTTGTTTCCATCTTACCTTGTGTCCACATACTTCGAATTTCGCAGCATCCTGAATTAACCATTGCCTTCACGTTAACACTTCCATCAGTAGCGGTTGAACTTACCCATGATGTATTCTTGTGTGTCGGCCTCTGAACGTGACCAAACTGTGTTTCATAGGTGGCCGTAGCGCTGTGGATATTTAGCGGCAGCTCGACTAATATTCAAGTCAGACGACGGTGTTATCGAACAAGAAACAACATACACTTCAGGAATTCGTGTCTCTCATGCCAGTCGACATCAGCATCGAAAGTAAACATAGGTCGGGAATTCGCCTTCAACGAGGCTATCAAAGGTGTGAGTCTCAGAACTGAAATATTACTGATCTGGGCTCACCAGTGATCGCATCCAAGGAAATCTACAAGAGTACATCAACTAACAGTTTCCAGTATCTCACGGAGGAGCAGCTTACAGTGACGCCGATAGTACTCTTATTATACCGGATGTCCGCCCTGACTGACGCGCGCAGGGGGCCGTGGGCGACAACCCTGATGTTGGAAAAGTCTAGAGGACGAGCAGTCTCCAGATGATGGACTTCAACATCTGAGAAATAACTCAGCACACGACAAAAAGGAAATTTCCACCAGCCAATACACTCACCCCAGGCGTCCCAATAATTAGGACGATCCTCAAATATAACCAAACCACCCGTTTGTCCCTCAGAAATAAGCTCCCGGCTACAAATAAGAAGGTTTCGAACGTTGTTCTCAGCACACCGGCATATGAACGCACGCAAGTTTGATATCCATCAAGCTGGAAATTCTTCCGCAGGATATAGTGAGTTGGACTCTGGAGTTCCTGAGGACGAAATGATCCGACCCGTTCGTGAAAACTGCGAGATAGCGGGGTATGAGGCCAGGACTTGAACTCGGAGGTTGTGTGGAGGTGGAACTTACCATAAACGGGCTGGCAATCAGCAGGAAGACCCTCGGATGCAACACACAAGGTACCGGGGCTTCCTCCCGCGGGACAATCCATAAGCGCGTACCCAATCTTTCCGTCATTCGAAGTATGGGCGACATTTCCCTTCATGTGTGAGGCGGCACCATTCAGAGGAATCTCGACAATATCCCTACGAGCGAAGAACGTTGTGTTGAAACCAACAACGTTGCCAGACCATGTTTTTTTTTTCAACAGGATCTCTGAGAAGGGAACGGATTGGGGGAACAGGACACGGAAAGCTTCGTCGAGGAGGGCATCACCAGAGGAACGGACTTCAGCGTACAACTTCTCAGCATCATTATACACCATCCCACTTTTGATCAAAGTGAGTGGGGAGGCGTGTAATGCGGAGTACAATGGCTCACATTGACGACCCAGGAAGAACTTGATTCACAGGGCATCAAAGTCAGGTCAGTAGACCGGGGTAGAACTTGGACGACTCACCATCGTGGACTACAAAGATGTCAGTGATCATCATGTCACAAGAACATCCGGCTTACATTGATTCAAGAGAACCTTCTCCCACGACTCATCTATCTTCTTCTTGGGGTACACATAATCACCCTTGTATAGCTTGTAGAGAGACGCTAAGGTCGCAACGTGCTGAAAATGTGCCAAATAAGAAACGTCTGACTCATGACGGGTAAGACTCTGATACAAACTTCGACGTCTCTCAGAAGAATCTCGGACTTTCGGTTGCCCTTCTTAATTGACCCTATTTCCTAAGGGTGAGCAACATGGCTGGACCAATGGAAAGCTCCTCACCGTGTGATGTGTATGTCCCACGATGGAACTACGCAGACATCAGTTATCATGCGGGTTTCAGAAGGGATCGTACATACCTCAAGGTATAGTTCACCATGCCTGAATCGTAGTTTATTGTAGGACTTTGAGAAATATTTTATCGCTTACCAATTGGGCAACTTCTTGCCTTCACTTGAGTTCTTTACGATGTCGCCGAAGAAGTCTTCTACAGAGTGCCCGAGGCTGACGGGAGGAAGCTCTCGATGTGTGTTAGTAACTGCACGGATGCGTCGAAGCTAGTGAAGAATCGTTGGATTCATTTGTTCAATTATGTGGACAGCCGACCGACTCACATTTTCTAGCATCATCGCCAATGGCCCACCGCCTCCATCTCCGTTACCTTGTAATTGTGGAGATAAAGGTCAAGTAAATGAGCACCGGGGATGACGTTGAAAATAAATCAATATGTTATCACGTTTGCATGAATTGGAATATAATTACCGAAGGCAAGTAGAGCAGTATCCGAGGACTCCAAGTTCTATGCAAATATGAAGGTGAGCAAGACTGATTCGAGTAACACAAACAAACGACTACCTTATGGTTGGTCAGACCTTTGTTGACATCCCCTACGGTAGCTTGGGCCGTATAAGTGTCTTTAAACAACGTCAGTTGAAATGGGGAAATTACAGGTTCGAATCACACACCAACGGGCGTCATGTGGCACAATACTTGCGTCCCATCAATGCCCACCCAGTTGAACGTCGAATGAGGGAACACATTTCTAGATTCAGTGTAAAAGGTCAGCAAAAAGGATGCAGGCCCAGTCAATCGACGAACACGTTGTTCCTGTCAAGTGGAGATGTTAGCCAGATAAACATCAGTACGCGCAACGCTGGGTTTGCTGACCACGACAATTTCTGTGTAAAGAAATAGTTCATTCCCGCACCTCGGATCAATTGAGGGTATGCGCCAGTAAGACCAAATGAGTCGGGTAACCAGGCGGTATCACAGCGCTTCCCAAATCTTGACTCGAAAAACCGCTGACCAACGACAAACTGCCTCACAAGTGCCTCGCCCGAAGGCATGTTTGAGTCGTTCTCGACCCACGACCCGCCAACAAGCTGAAACTTGCCAGCTGCCACTTTTTCCTTGATGCGTTCGAAAAGAGGTGGATATAGCTATATCCGAAAGGTCATCAGAATTGTTGAATGTGGGTACGGCAGAGAGAATTACCTCCTCGAGCCACTTGAATTGCTGGGCTTGACTGCAGGTAAATCGATGTTCCGGGTAGCGTTCCATGAGATCAACTTGGGTCGACCATGAACGGGCTACCTTTTGTTGCGTAACGCGATAGGGCCAGAGCCTTCAGAAAACATTAGCCTCCAACCCACTGCTTGCACAGCTTTCTACGTGCCATGCCGTGTCAATATGACACATCTGCGTTTCAATAAGTATATGCAAGATTGGCTTTCGAGGTGAATAACATACCCCAATACCCCAAATCTGGGGCCTCTTTGCGCCCTCGTCGTAAATGGCTGCTCCCTTCGCTTCCCATCCTTCTCCAAAGACTTGTTCGGCTACCTTGCGAGCACGCCTGACATCGGAGGGATCCCCTCTCTGGAACACATTCATGATCTCGTTTGCAACTACCAGCGCTTTGTTCTGCAGCGGAGTGTTGCCGGGGAGAGTGTCAACCAGTTGGCGTAGCGTCGTGAAGTCCCATAAGAGAGCCCAGGCCTATTTTTTGGACGGATGCGATCAATATCAGCAGTACCTATAAATGCAGAAAAATTCTACCTCCTGGTTCGGCACGACCAGATCCGCAGATGCAAGCTCGAAGAACCTATTCATCTTGAGGAATGTCAGCAAAGCTGATCGCGATGGCAAAGGAAGTTTATCAAACATCGGGAGGTGCGATTGTGTCGCCATTCCAAGGTACGCCAAACATTCCGTTACAGCTGTGTACCACATATAGGATCTGGGCATACAAAGCTGGGTACTGTCGAACTTACCTCGACTCGATAACAAACTCATAATAGCCTTGTTTGCGGCCCTCAGGAGGTATGATGAACTCAACCCTACGATCACCACCATACCCACCAGTTATGCCTAGAAGATATGTTTGAATGAACGTCGGTGCAGAGGGCAAGTTCTTATTCACCTTGAAGAGGGGTGCCATTAGAATCAAAGATCATGGCTTCGCAGCCTGGGTCAAATTCGACTACGGATGAAAGGTGTCAACGTGATACATCTGATGCCGGATAGAATCGCAGACATTGGATGCGTTCGTACTGTCCCCAGTAACCGGGAATGGTCACAGAAACTTTCCACCAATGGTTGGTCTGGCAAGTCGGTCAACTATGTCTCAAGTGTCGACAAGTTCAAAGTTATTGGACTCACCCCTGCAGATAAATGAACGTTCAGGGACAACCCATGGCTTGAATTTAACACAATGACTCACAAGAAGGCCCAAAGGAATCACCCTTCTTTGCAGGTTTGAACTTCTGTTTCATGGCCTCCTCAAAGGACGGCTTAGAGAGACCTGGAGCGCTCCACACTTGAAGTTTGACAAACTGCGCGTTGTCTACGCGGTGAGTGAAAAGCACGGATGCGAGGTTGACATCTGAGAAATGGCCCCCAGTGAAGCTGCCCAGCCTGGCTTCCGTGAGGTTTTTGATCCATTTGGCTCCAGTGCCGTAGTTTAACTCTGCGTAGCTAACATTACCATTATGACCTGCCCCCGAGGCAGTACGATGACTAGCCATAACTTAGGGCGTCGTCAGACGTTGAAGGTTACTGTAACTTGCCGGTGGAAATCACGCGCCCGTACTCAATCACCGCCGTCATGATCCTTCGTCTAAGAGTACATGTACATGATCTACGACGACTGAGAAGCTATTGCCGTTGGCGCTAATATCACAGCTGTCAGTGTACAGTACATGTAGATAAGTTTTTATTCCACACAGCGTGTTACGTTTTCTCACCTAGAATCACTTCCGCCTGGGAATAGCTTTAGGCCGTGTGGGTTTGTTATCGAAGCCGCTTCGGCAAACCACTGGCAGGGCCCCAGAGCGGTGGACATGCGATGGGATCGGCGGCAGACCAAATATCAGGTCTGTCACCCTTTCCTTTTAATACGATCAACGGACAATGTCAGCAGTAATTGCTAATAATACCCGTCCTCGAGGCCTCACTTGAGTATTATACCAATGGGGGTTATCACGGCCCAGAGGTTGGTGTCTTTTAAATGTGAATGGTAGCTTTCGAAATTTTCCAGTTGTATCCAACATGCCACAGCTCCTTCAAGTGTTGTCCATTTGTGCTGCCACATTGACGTTTTGGGCCGTCTTGCGACGGTTCACGGCAAGGTCTCCATGGGATAACATAGCGGGGCCACCATCTCAGTCGTTCTTGAATGGTGAGTTGTTCAAGCATTCACTGTCGCGGTGTTACCGATCTCATTATTGGCCTGTGGAATTTCAGGTAACATGCGACAATTTGTAAATAAGAATGCATGGGCATTCCACAAGCACATCGCCGAAGCCTACGGAAGCGTTGTGAAAATTAATGGAATGTTTGGTGTAAGCCGGTTCCATAACAGCCGTGCGGAAAGTAAGTATTAATGGATCACACAGGAAAAGCGACTTTTTGTCTTCGATCCTAAAGCCTTGCGCCACATCGTCGTTAAGGATCTACAGGTCTATGAGGAGCCACCTAATCGCCTTGAGTACGTCAAGGAGAGTTCATGTCGCAAGCAGTTAATGTATTTCAACAGGACCTGGCGCCAAATAACTGGTACAAGTCTTCTCAGTACCATGGGTAGGTGGAATACCTCTTTGTGCTACTATTGTCAATGACTTTCTCAAGGTCATCATCACCGCAAACAACGCAAAATGCTGAACCCGGTCTTCTCGACCACTCATATGCGAGACATTCTCCCGACGTTTTATGGAGTCGCTGGCAAGGTCTGTATTGTCTTTCCACAGTCCCTTCACCTTCTCAAGTGACTTGTGTGCAGCTTTGTGATGCTGTTGCAGCTCAGTTAGGAAACGGGACCGCGGAGGTATTAACATTAATATCTCGCCTCCTCAATAACGATCGACCTATCCTCAGATCGACATGTTTGACTGGATGACGCGTACCGCTTTGGAAATCATCGGACAAGGTGGGCTGGGATACTCGTTTGATCCTCTCACCGAAGATACGACGAATCCATATGTGACAGCAATCAAAGGGGTGGTGTAAGCACAATCTTGCTGACTGGTTTCACCCTCCACACGCTGAGGACTTGTCATCTCAGAACCCCCGTTAACAACATAAGTCGGCTCGCACCTCAGTGGCTTCCATTCATTATCAAAATTACTTCTCCCAATTTTCGCAAGTTTGTGATAGGTTTATTGCCATGGAAGGCACTTCATGACGCCCGTGACATGTCAAACGTTCTCTATGGGATGGCGTGTGAAGTCGTCGAGGCCAGGAGGTCGGCGCTAGAGAAAGGTAATGAGGCCATCGTGAAACAAATAGGTCGGGGAAAGGACCTCATGAGCATTTTGCGTGAGCGGATCAATTATCAGCGGGAGGCATCTGGCTAACGTGCACACAGTGAAAGCTAATATGGAATCGTCCGAAGAAGATCGTCTATCGGAGGAGGAATTGCTGGGCCAGGTATCGTGCGTAATTCCATCTGGTACTGAACTAGCCATACATGTGATATTACCGCAGGTCATTCATCTTAGCTGCCATGGGCACAACGTCTACGGCGATGTCACGCATCCTGCATGTATTGTGTGAACACCCCAAAGAACAGGAGATACTTCGCAAGGAGATAATTAGTGCTCGTCAGAATGGAGGTGACCTGTCTCACGATGAACTGGTCGCCCTTCCGTATCTAGATGCCGTCTGCAGGGAAACATTACGATTGTACGTCTCTCTCCCTCTCTCGATGAATGATTTACTTGATCTGAGGCTACGTATATATCCTAGATACCCCCCTATCGCTATGATTTACCGGACGTATGTCTGTGCCTAAAAACTCATTGGCCTAAATTCTGAACCCCGTCTCGCACAGCACCCTCGGGGATAGTGTTCTTCCCTTGTCGAAGCCTATTCGCGGTGTGGATGGAAAGGAGATCAACGAAATTCCTGTGCCCAATAACACGAACATTGTGATCGGCATCATGGCATCGAACCGTAACCCGGACATATGGGGAGAAGATGTACTGGAATGGAAGCCAGATCGATGGTTGTCACCTTTACCTGACAGCGTGGCGACGGCACATATTCCTGGTGTTTACTCCAATCTGTGCGTTTATCGACAACGCTAGTAAGGCACATCTTTGTCTAACCTTTATCTTCAGGATGACCTTCAACGGAGGAGGGAGGGCGTGTATGTAAGAATCTTCTCATTTTCTGATATTCTTGATTCCACAGTAACAAGATCTGTATAGCGGTTTCAAATTTTCACTTCTGGAAATGAGTACGTTCAACTACGTTGCATTTTGGATGTTTCCGTCAGTTTCTAATGTAGTATGGTCAACTCAGAGGTTGTTCTGTCCTTCCTCTTGGAGTCTTTCCGCTTTTCCCTAGCTAGGGAGATCACATGGGCAATGTCTGCTGGCCTTTATAGGCCAATCGTCGAGGGCTCAGATACTCCGCAGTTGCCTCTGCGAGTATCGAAGGCGTAGACGATCGAGCCACTGGTGCGTTTGCAAACCAAATTTCGAATGTTTTCGTGAATGCCATGTAAATGACAGTGTACAAAAGTGCTCTTCGATTTTTTCAACTATCCTTTATCCATGAATCCAGCTGGATAAGAGCCTGAGCAAGAATGGTGTTGGTTCCACCTACCAGCAGGTTTCTGGGAGTCACATTGAGGAGCTCTCTCATTTTCTGTAAGGCTTTGCGTCTCATAGATGATGACGCATCAACGATGTTCCAGGAGGATACAATGTAAGTGAAATAAATAGATAAATTCCAAACATCTATAAGCCGACCGACCAACTTGACCCACTTGAATGCGTCTCTATGTGACTTCGAAAACTGGCTCCAATTCGACCCGCTTCCGAAGCCACTTGACGTCGTCGGGACTGGGGAACATGTACTGCCCCGACCGCGAAGCGAACAAACGGAGTTTACTAAGCGGACTAGCACAGGCAGCTCTTTCCGACACCAATTCCCGGAGAAGCGTCCCAGCCCGAGCAACATCCATCTCCACGATGGTGACAACCCGCAGCGTCGGCCAGAGAAGGTTACTCGCAGACGAGGCCTCTGATGCGTTGTGCACCAGGAGTTCCACGATGTCCGCGGCGCAGCCGTTGAGGCAGGACAGATGGGTAACGGAGGGCAGGGCCAGGATCAGATGGATCATCGACCTATCTGCAGGTAGACAGTTCGACATTTCGAATGTCTGCAGAACAGGGTATCTGCACGGCTGGATGGGCAGGGAATCAGAAAAATAGGAGAACATTTGGGGCGTCATGCGATGGAGCGCTAATGACTTGAGCGCGGGCGTCACAAGGGCGCCGCAAACGCGGGCCACATAGTCTGGTGAGAAAAACGACTCGTCTTCTTCGTCATAAGGATCTTCTTCGAGTGAGATTGAGAGGTGAAGCAGAGACGCCATCTCGACCACCGGTAAACTTTCTACCAAGCCATAATGCACCACCCTGCCGTGGAGAGACAGGGAGGTCAAGCTCGTCAGTGCACCAAACATCTCGAACAAACGACGATATTTCGGAGATGTGTCCGTCTCGATGTCGCGAAGTTTCAGCGTCGTTACAGTGTTGAGAGAAGGTAGATTTGACAGGGCAATATTGCCAGTGAGGTCTAGAGACGTTAAGCCAGGAGCGCTGCCAGGGTGGGACGCGACATAAATATTATCGCCCTCGTCATCCGCTGCATCAAGGCAGACAATGGTAATCTGCTCGAGGGCGAGCGCATCCGAGCGCGATAGCCCGAGAAGTATGAGGCGGATAGAGTCTAAAGATTCTGAGAATATGCGAAGCTGGCGAACTCGTTCGATGTGGGGAGCGACCTGGCCGAGGTTGCGTCCCGTTCGCACAAGATCCGGACCCTCTTCGACGTCATCGCAGACAATTTCGAGCTGACATCCCCCAGACCGCTCTAAACGGGCATCAAGGAGATCCGTCGACTCAGACGAGAGTTCAATGCTGGTCCATAAGGAGGAGGTGTTGATGACCACTGAACGCCAGCGTCGTGTGACATGACACAGGACTAATGGGAAGTTTCGTTTCTGGGATGACGTCCGAGCCAATGGTCTCAATTTCTCGAATATGACGATCAGGAGCTCGTTCGGAAGACACGATATAGGGGCCGTGTTATTCGTGAGCCCTGCGATTTCCTCCTGGATGATTCTCTTTGACACACGAACTTCCCTAAGTTGACGCAGAAAGTCACTCTCTTTGTCGTCTAAAGCCTTGGCGCGGACTTTGAGGTGTGCGAGCGCAGTCTCGGTAGCAGCGTCCCGTGCAGGCATTTCAATGAGTATTTCAGATCTAAATGGCCCTAAGTGAGTGTATAATTCGACGTTCTCGACTCATTAGACAAACCTTCAGAGTACAGCCGTGACGAGTGGCCGCACTGCAAAATTCATTTACGTAACGATGATAGACGCTTTTGGGCCAACCTAAAATAAGCGTTGTGTGTTGACGTTTCATCAATTCACGATATCGCGATAACACCAGAAAAAACGTAACAGGCACTTGTAAATACATATCATACAACACGACCCTAGTGGACGAAGGATGCCCGGAAAGGACAACTTGAATAAGATCAATGGTCCCGGAGAACGGCGGATTCCTCCTGTATCTATGCGCAGCAGCAATATATCAGTCCACGCCAACAGCCTGAGGCGGCCGTAAACAAACTTACCCAAGGCTTATCATCACAAAGGTCATATTGCTTCGGTGGTCTTTCCCAGCAAGCAACCGTCTCTGCCGCCTGTTCATCCTTCAAGGGAAAGACCACTCCAAGCTCATAATTCGTAATCTGCATCAAAAGAGTGAATAATTTGGAGTGTGTGTAAAGTGCCAACCCCCCGCTTACGTTCAGTGTGGGGTTGAAACCGGAGCCGGACAAAGTACCCCAAGCGGATGGGGTAAAGTTATGTGAGCCAACATACGCCCAACCAATGGCTTCGTCGACGACTTCTATCACGTCATCGTCCTCCGTATCTGAATCGTTGTCCGTAACAGGTGTTTGCTTGCGCCTACTCGTCCCGGATAGAGTGGGCTTGTCTCGCGAGACGGCGATAATCATCTACCCAGGGAAATAACGGGCAGGGTTAGTGCGTGTGGATGGGGCGAGGGCAGAGTGACACACCTTTGAATGCATAAGGACAGCCCCTGCCTTGCTTTTCGAGTTGTAAAATAGCTCTCTCGGGAACTTGGCTCCATCCCACTGGTTCCTCCGACAAAAGATGGTGCCGCCTCCCTAGGGATGATGAATCAGTATGTCATACATCGAGGAAACGAACCGAAATCCGTACAGGCTCGCCTAAAGCACTCTCCTTCACGGTTTTCAGGGTTGGAAATATAATCTTCACCGAAGGCCAAGGTAGCTTCGTACGACGAGCTTTGAGCCCGTCCAACCAATCCTCTGCAGAGTCTCCTCGCGCTGACGCATGAAATTCGTTCATCCATTGCGTAGAATACGTGCCAATGCTAGATCCCTAGAGATCAACATTCGATCAGCCGAAATGAAGACGTAAGTAACAGGTCAAAAGCAAGATGATTTGGTGACTTCACCTGACACTCCAAGATAAGCTCTTTGCCCTTCGCGGTACGCATACCCATATTTCGCACAACCTTCATCAATCTCGGGTGTCCTGTCACAATAACATTCGGCCAACCTTCGTGCTTTCCCGCTATCGATGGGACAAGATGAGCCTTAACTTTGGACCAATCCCAGCGAGTTCGGAGTTCTTCGATCGATTTAAGGGGTATATTCGGATGCTGGACGCGCAGATACGTCAGTTTTTGCGCATGATTTGATAGGGGTACACAGCAATGACAAAGAGCTCACATCCGTCTTGATTAACGTAGTCAATGCGGGCATTACATTTAAAGCACGAAGGACACTTTGAAATACCGCCGGGAAATCATCAACGGCTTTGAGGTCATGTGTAATAGGCGAAGGGCGTAGGGGAATATCTTGCAGCCAGACTGTCTGCGATCGGATATAAGCATCTCAGATTACGAAGGACGGTAGAGCAGGCGTTTACATTTTCTATGTCGCGATAGTCGAAATCTACTAGATTCGCCGTAGAGACAACAACACGCAGACGACCGGTTTTGTAGAAGAGCTAGAACAGTTATTTATGTCTCCGTTGTCATTATAACGAGCTTCGAGACGCACAAGCATGAACTACAACCAAGTGCGGATGAAATACAAGAATATTTGTTATGAATCACAGAGACTGACCTTCATGTGCATACACCCCCTTCCATTACGCAAAAAAGGAACAGTCCGGATCCAGTTTGGTAAAACTTGCTTGATGCCCGCCTCTCCTGACTGACCCGGTTGGGCCACCAAAACCACGGGAACGGAGGGATCAAAAAATTCATAGATCCACGAGAGCATGAGCGCATACGACGACAATATCGCAAATGCTAAATCCGATTTCTACAGGAGAAACAGATTACTCGCCACCTAGTTTCAAACAAGTAGCACAGGTACCTTTCCTAGCAGATCCGTGAGTCTAAAATTCGGCTTGCCGTCTCGTCGGGGCTCTGCATGTTTGACCGCAGTTTGCATCAACTCTCCATTCCAGAACAGTCGATCTACAGTGGGAATAGTTGTTGCAGCATACGAAGTTGTGGGGGTGGCACGACTCGAGGAAGCAGTAGAAGATAGGCTACTCGTGCCATTAGTACGTACTCCGGAGGAGGAGGAGGAAATATATTGCTTCTTGGAAGGAGGCTGAGCTCTCTCGGCCTCCTCATCCCCATCGAGATCTGCATGATTGCGCAAACGCTTCAGCCGTTCGATTCGTGCGCTCTCCATCTGTGCTCGCTCAGATATAAAACTTGGTTGTTGTGCGCGAGACGCGTCGTTCTTGGCGGCCTCAGCCTTGGACGCATCCAGAGCTCGCTGAAGCTCGGCTTCATATCTTTCTTCCTCGTCGCCGCCATCATTAGGGGGAGGTGGCCGAGCGGCTTCTTGCAGGCTCAGTGCAATGGCTCTAAAATGTCCGGTCAGCCCTGCGCATGAAAAGTTGGCCATAATTTACCTGCGAATCTGATCCGAGTCCTCATCACTGTCCGAGTCCATAGCGAGTACGACTTGTCACAAGTGTCACCGGACGTGACTCGAACGCGTCCAGTCGACTGAAACGAAGTCAAGTTTGCAGAATCTGGCTGATGGCTTCGTCTGAGTCAACGGTCTCTATCCACAAATTCACTATAGTCGTGAACGCAAGTCGGTTCAAAACTCTGACAGCGGCCCAAATATTATCACACAGCTAAGCACCTCAGAAGCTCGGGGGTAATCTGTATTTCTTTCCACATCAAATGAAGTTTGAAGACAAGAGGAACTGGAACGGTGAGGGAATATGACATATCAACGGGAGTCGGGAAGCTGGTCGTTGATCATTGAGCGCCCAATCCTCATATTCGAGCACATTAGGGGGTGCTGTGAATACGTACCGATTTACCCGTTCTCAACATACTCTTCACCAGCACGCACAGCATCATCCGACCCATTTTCCAAAGCTTCTCAGCGATTGACACACACATAATCAAACTAAATAGTTAAATCAAACAGTCAGCGCTCAAGACGACATACACCATGAGCAGCACAACGACCCACCTATCAAATAATCAACCTATACAAGCACAATCATTCAGCTCCACTGTCCACTCGGCCGTAAGATCACACCCAGAAATCCAACGCTACCTCGGGCGGTATCCGCTCCATGAATTCCTGCACAGGGACTTCCCCTCGCTCTCATAATGCGACCTGAACGGCATATATTCGCCAAGTCACTCTACAACGGCACCGCCGCGATAATCGCACAGCAGCCCCACGTCACAGATGAGGATGAATCACGACGATAAAAATGGAGCACACGTACCGTTCGGCGACGGGACATGTATCCGTGAGCCCTTCGACGTAGCCACCTACGAACAAAAAAAGCACACGTCGTTCACAACATGACTGCGCGTGGAGAGGGTGGGCTCACCGTCTGGGTCAAGCATGATTTACAATGTCCCACTTGTATTCACGACCTTTCGTTTCACCATTAATCCTCGGCCGTCTCGTGTTCATTGTCGTTGTGCCCTTTTGAATAATATTTGCATTAATGAATGGTACCATCGGGATGGGTCTTACTTGTGTAAAAAGCAGAATGAGGGAAGGCGTTGAACGACAAGGACAAACAACGCCTCTTCTCGCATGACCGTGACCTCTCCCCGTCCAGTTGTGCACCCCGTCATCGATCCCTCAGAATGGCCTTCTCCTGTCCAAGGAATCGCGCAAGCGTTAAGCCAATCTCTGCCCGTTTACCTTGCCACCGGACCATACCCTTTCGTTTCCGCAAAAGCGGTCAGCCTACTTCAAGAGCTTTCTTGCGGATCATCTCGAGGCAAAGATAGCCAAGTTTGGGATGAAAGGCCACTGACAGACGTGTTTGACCTCGTGTTATCAACCGTCTTCGAGTTGCGCGAATTGGTCAAGTTGGAAGACCATGAATGTCCACGGCCGACCGTCCCGTTGTGGTCCACTCTCATCAAAGCACTAGGTCACGCGTGCTCGAACGATATCTCGGCTCTGTGAGCTTAGTGTTCTCTTTAAGATATAAATGCGCGCTCAATGACTTATTTTCGTAGGGGCGAAGTGTCTTTCATCCGCCCACGCATAGCTGCATCTGAACAGCGCAACCGTGAAACTCTGGATGGCATTGCTACAGTGCTGTTGTCCTACGTCGTGGATGGCATTGACTGCTCCGACTCTCACTCAGTGGCAAGTCCAAACGTTGAGTGCAGCCCCGCCCCCAAACAAGGGTCCGATGAAACGATGTCTGACGACGACGACGACGACATTTCGATGCACTACTTCAAACAATCTAGCACGAAAATGTCTCATACGCCTTCAATAGATGTCCCGTTTGACGCTCATGTGCTACCCGGACACGGACGTCGGTTTTGCGCGGTTTTGCCCTTACTTTGTGTGGCAGACGAAGAAAACGTTTCCTTTCTGCTATCCAGTGTCATGTACCAGAGATATGTCTGGGGCATCCACGAACCCGTGGTGGGTATCACCTTGTCAAAGACAGGCACGATCGCTCGGGTTATCCTTGGCTGGCTTGACCCTAAAACGACTGATCGTGACAATCTAGTGCGTGATTGGTCCCGTTTGGTTAAGAACGTTCATCCTTATTATGCTCCCAGCCCACTGTTAATATTGCCCGTGCTGCCGCAGACACTGCCTCCGAGCCAGCACTTGGCGTATTCGACCTGACCGACCCAACATCTACATTTGCCTTGGCTCAATTCATCCTTGGGCTTCGCATGCATTTTCGTGCCATCACATCAGGCACATCAAACCCGCAAATGTGTACGCTAGACTGGCGGTCTGATCATATCGCAATCGATGATCAGAAAACCAGCGGAGATCAATGGAAGAGTCGTGTAGCACAATGGGCACATGACATTGACGTGTGTGATGATGACTCGAGGTGAGATCTCTGATGTTATCTGTCAGTATGGCTTCTCATATATCCTTACTAACAACAGCGAAGACTCTTCTTTCCTGCATACGCCGTCTCCTCACGAAC
>QLPF01001200.1:1415-33562 GCA_003314045.1 Hygrophorus pudorinus
GTGCTTATAGGTGCTTGGAGTGCTTAAAGTGCTTAAAGTGCTTAAGGTGCTTACCGGTGCTTGAAGTGCTTACTGGTGCTTACTGGTGCTTAAAATTACTTGAGTGCTTAGGGTTGTTCACAGGTACGGGAAAACCTGCAGTGTGATGGGTACGGGTCATGCAGGTATGGGTACAGTGTTAACTTTTCATACTCTTGGGCATACCGCCACCCGTACCTGTGGTATTGCAGGTTTGTATGGGTATTTCCCTGCCGCTGGCCAAGCCTTATCTCAGGTATTTTTTCATGATATTTATCTAACTTCTCTTTGTGTTTTTATATATATATAGTAATGTCATGCAGTCACGACTTGGCCACATCACCACAACCTCCTGGTGTGCTGCACCAGGGAAGCATGATGCACGCAAATGCAAATGAAGGAGAACACGCAGCTGAGGTGGTGCATCCACCTCAGCTGTACAATGGTGAGTACTAACCTGATACCTCTCAACCACATCACTAACACCCCCATCTCCTACCAACCCCGGCACCCCAAAACAACGCCTATGCGTCAACTACCAACCCCGGGACCCAACAATGATGCCTATGCATTAGCATCACCCCCTGCCATCCCCTACCAACCCCGCAACCATCACCAACACTCCCCACCATCTCCTACCAACCCTGGCACCCCAAAAAGACGCCTACGCATCATCCACCAAACCTGGCACTGTCACCCCACCCGCTGTCTCACTCGAAAAGTGAGACGGCGGCTTCTTCATCACCAGCACCCACCGTCTCACTCGCCAATGCAAGACAGCAGCTTCTTCATCACCACCACCTACTGTCTCACTTGCCAATGCGAGACCACAGCTTTGTCACCACCAGCACTCGCTGTCTCACTTGAAAAAGTGAGATGGCAGCTTCTTTGTCACTAGCACCTGCCATCTCGCTCGAAAAAGTGAGATGGTGGCTTCGTCAACTCCCACCCCACCATCTCCTACCGCCACCCACTCACAATGACGCTCACTTATATAATTTAGTAATACAATATATATTCTGACAGTAATATGTATAATCGTCACAGTGAGTAAGTAAAACTGCAGGTACCGGCGGTATGGGGCAACCCGCATATGTGTGCGGGTCAGTATGTACCCATACTAGTTGCGGGTGCGGTGTTGGCGGGTACAGGTACGGTGTACCAAAAGTCAACCCGTGGTATACCCTTGAACAACCCTATGAGTGCTTATCTTTGCTTGAGTAGCTTAGTGACTTGATGTGCTTAACCTGGCTTAAAAGTGCTTAACCGTGCTTGAAAGTGCTTAACCTTGCTTGAAAGTGCTTATACAATGTTTGATATGCTTGGCTTGCTTGACAGACTTACTAATATATTTTGTGAAATGAAAATAATAAGCTTGAAATTGCTTAAAAGTGCTTAAGCTAATGTCAAGCCATTTCAAGCACCATAAGCAAACCTAAGCAGTTTCAAGCAGTTTCAAGCATTTTGGGGGTTTCCTGATGTCTCCTGTGCATGTTCATATTCTCCATGCTTTAATATAGTTTAGCTATCTCAATAACACTGTTATTTTATTACTGAGGCTACACTGAAACTAAGATAAAGAATAAGTTGAATATAAGATGAGAATACTCTTTGAAAAATGGTGGGTCTGTTGTTTAAGGTACTGGAAATAAATGACATGCACTAGAAATAAGTGATCTATACTGGAAATTAGCAATCAATGGAAGTCGCTGAAATCAAGCAACAGGAAAATCAGCGACAAGGTCACTCATCTATACCAAACAAGTGACCTACCCACTGATAAACAAGGGTTTTTCTTTCCACAGTATAGGTGTTTCCTATGATCCCATAATTGACGGCATTAGAGTGTCTTATGCTTGGTTTATCCTTTAGTTCTTTTGCAAGGTTATTAATTAGAACAATTATAAACTTTCTGTGTACTCAAAATTTCCAGAAAGTGGCCCAGGATTTTCTGGAAATTCAACTTAACATTTGCTGTCCAAAATGCCGGGTGTACACTGTACACAGTCAAACATTTAAAGGTGCTGGGCTTAAGCTGAGAGAGTTGTCTTGAGGGTCAACTAGTGTTCCCAAAGTTCAGTTTGGTCTGGTTTTGGCCTTTTTTTTGACACCCCAAACCAAACTTTGGAGTTTGGTTCAGCCAAAATTCAAACCAAACCTTGAAGTTTGGCTCCAAAGCAGTTTGGTTTAGGTTTCAAACCTGAACTCTTACCATATATGGTAATTGGTTTGGTTCCCAAGGGGTTTTTGGCTGAACCAAACTCAGAGTTCAGTTTGAGTTTGCCAAAATCCCAAACCAAACCCAAACTTCAGAGTTTGGTTTGGGTTTGAACTGAGTTTCAACAGTTTCAAACTGAACTTTGGGAACACTAGGGTCAATGGAATTCAACTTCAGCTTAAAAGTGGCCAGTGAGCCTTGGCATCATGATACATGAGAAGTAGTAGTTCTCATCTGCTCTGTAGATAAATACAACATCTATGGACTGAGGTTGTCGTGTACATATGATCAATGTGGTAATGTAGCAGGGAGGAGGGATGATATTATCTGGTGATGAGCTCAGATTGCTAGGAGCCTGCTTTTTGGTTGATGCACAGGCACAGCAGGATCATCATGATACCAAAAATGTACCAGGCACCAAATGGCTTTGATGCCAGGCACCAAACTCACTTCATGCAAAGTCTGCATTTGGTCCATGCTGATACTCTACTATCATGGGACCACCTTTTAACAATCCTTCACCCCAAGCTCAATTTTCATACAAACATGTCCATTCTTTTTTTTTGCATTTTTATATAAGCTTAGGGGATCTCAAATATATATTTTTCACTATTTATTTTGCACTAGGAAGTTTGTGAGTTGAGTGAGAGATACTGGTGTTAAAACATGGTTAGCAGAATGATTTAGCTCCAGTAAATAAAGTAGATGATAGATCTCCCTAAAAAAATTCAGGCTTCATTCTGAGGGTCATATCTTATAGCCCATAAAATAATTTATGGTTCTGTCAACCCTTTGCTCCTGTGGAAGTGAGACGAACTGTTGGCCTTCCAGATATGACAACTCCATAAGTTTCAGCCTCTGACCTAAACGCACATACATGCATTGCTGTGATTTTGAGTCTTCACGATGTCAGAGCTTCAATGTGCCATGCAGCCACCCCAAGCTGCACTGTGACACACTGTGACATTTTGTTAAAAGGTGGTCCCAAAACCACTTAGAGGCTCCTATAGTAGTCAGAACACCGATTTCCACAAAAAAAAAAAGGTGTATGTAGCTAAGGTATAATGCTCATGATCTAAAGAACAATTATAGCTAAGGAGGCACTGAGTTTGGAATAAAACATCAAATGCCAAAAATTGTTAAAAGGTGGTAACGTGATAGTAGATGTAAGAACACTTGTGTTCACCCTGACTTGGTACAGAGGCCCTCTGCAAAGTCACACAGACACTGTTGATGAATTCACAACTGTCTCGTTCACCATTGCAACTGGCACCAAATTATTTGATTGAGTTTAAAATATATATTTTACACAAGTCTAATCATCAGCTCCTTTTGTGGGTCGCTTGTTCACCTTGCTACCCCTCAAACAGTCTTTGTCTCATCTTTTTTCTCCCCTGTCTCGTCTTTTTCATTTTTCTCCTCTCCTTTCATTTTTCCCCTTTTTCGAACAGACATTCAAGTTAACTTACTAGCTCACTTTCATCTTGTCTCTTTTTTCTCGGTCTTGATTCTCTACCTTGCCATCCTCGCCCTTTTTTCGTGCTTTCTCTCCCACCCTCCCTTTTTATTTCGAATCTCTGTAACTTCATTGGACTACTTTCAAAGGCTTCCCGGACCTTAGTTTACATTTAGTCTGTTTCTCCTGTGTAACATATTCCGCACCCACTTTAACAGAATGAATTCTAGAGCCCACTGCTGTCCAAACAGAGTGGCGCTGCTGTAAAAAAACCCTACCTCTTTTCGTCTCGTTCTCCGTGAACACTTTCAGAGCGTTTGTGGAGAACGAAAATGATAAAGTAGGGTTTTTCAGCAGCGCCACTCTGTCTTGACAGCAGTGGGCTCTAGGTTTGATTCTGGTAAAGCAGGTGCGGAATACGTTAAAAAGGGTTAAAAAAGTGGTTTAGTTGTATAGAGGGAAGGATGGTTCCGCACCTGATGGGATCACGGTGTGGCAGGAAAAAGTAATGCTGTGAGGAAGCAAGGGTGCTTGCGTATGTAGATCTCGAATGTTTCGGAAGCCCAGCGGCCTGTGGCCTTGATAAGATGCGGTGGGATGCCGCGTGAAGCGAGGTCGGTTGCTCTGCCGCTCCGCATTGATTGCCCTGCAATGCAACTTGGGAAATAGGCATTGAGTCTCTCAATGAACCAAGACCGGGTGGGGATCTTGCCGTTCTCGTGCAGCCACAATTCGGGGTTGTAGGGATGCCGCTTGTCATGTAAAGTGACATATTTTGTGAAAAACTGGTGTGCATCATGCGCCTCGCCCATTTGGACGACCAGGACTTCGTTGCCCTCGAATGTTGCATTGGCCTTGTGGGATGGTAGGAAAAACTGGAACGTGCGCTCGGTGATGCAAACACTGTGTCGTGGGGTGATGTTCCGGTAATTGCGCAGTTGGGTAGAGTCGGGCCAGCACAATTCAGAAAGTCGCATGAGGGCTTTGAAGCCAGTGGTGAGCTGTGCTAGGAAGAGTATGTAGTCGTATGAGGGTTGGATCTGTGTCGTGGTGATCACCAGTTCGAGAAGTTCAGTCGTGAGTTCTGACTTTCACTTGACTCCGGAGCTCCGTAATCATTTGCAGCCCTGTAGCATCTTGGATACGAGTGGGTGTCACTGGACAGTGCAGACTTCCGGGAAGTGTGGTTCAAGCTCGCTGCAGATTCCTGAGAGGTAACTGTCGACAGAGCGTGGTTCGATCAGGAATGACATGTAGATGATGAAGAAACTGAAGGTGTCTGGTGTAGGTATGATAGGTAAAGCGTGGTTGTGGCAGAAATCAAGGTAGGAAGTCAGGGCGGAAGAGTAAGTGGCAGAGGTGCTAGGTGTCAGTGCGTTACCGAGGGCAATTGCCCGCTCCCTCACAAGCTGGGCCAATGTCCAGGTGGGACGAGGTCCCTGCCTGGGCATTTGGGGGGGGTGGTTATAAAGAATCGGACCCCAGCATGCTCTGTGGGGGGATCAAGGGGATAGCAGGGAGAATCAGATTCCCAGGGTAGAAAGGGGCGATGCACAGGCTGGGAGCAAGGGTACATGCATTGGAATTTTGGAAACGAGAGAGGGCATCAGCGACTCCGTTTTCGACACCCGGTACATGGACAACACGCAGGTCGATTTCCAGGTCCATCATCCAGTCTACACACACGAGCAGTAGTGTGTTTAAGTCTGGGCTGGCATGGAGGGTGTTGAACATGTCCACGGTGTTTTGGTTGTCTGTGAATATTACCACATGTTTGCACCAGGGTTTAGCTTGCTAGGTGCACCAGTCAAGCGCACAGGTTACGGTCAGTGCTTCATAGTAAAAAATGCTGCAGTGGGAGGAGATTGTGGGGCACTGGAAACCGAGGAGTAGGTCAGGGATCCAGAAGCCTATGCCGCTGAGGCATGCATCTGTATAGATCACGATGTTAGCAGCCGCCGTGTTCCACTCTGAGGCGTGCAGGAAATGGACCCCCTTGGAAACTTCCATGTGGTTAGCGAGCCAGGTGAGTTCATGACATAGGCTGACACTTATACATATCAGCTGATGCACGTTGGCTTTCCCCCGCATTTTCTCATACAGCCAGGACAGCCCGGGCCGAAGCAGAGGGAAAACATTTAGCGACCAGTTGATCCACCCCCCCAATTTCTGGAAGTCTCGAAGGGGCCGTCGTTGGCAGGGCTGTGCGAAACTGCGGATGACGGCCAGGAGGTCCTTCAATGAGTCTGGAGGCATCATGATCGTCATGGCTATTGTATCGACTTGGAAACCGATGATCCGCAATGATGTGCCGGACAATTGTTTTGACTGTTCATGGGGGATGCCCAACTCATCCCACAGCTGGAGTAATTTCATTCGGGTAGAAATAAGTTGTAGGGTTCATACAATTCGAGGTTCCCTGCAAATTCCCATGAGAAAGCGTCATCAATGTAAGCAAACATATCTTCAATTTTCTTGATTTCACGTGCGATCCACAGTACGAGTCCCATGAAACAGCACCATATATGGCCTGCGCCGTGATCACCCCAGATGTTACATCGGTCGACATACTGTTTACCTTGGAAGGACACGATCTGGTGGATTTGCCAAAGAGGGTGCATCGGGAGTCGTCGGTACGCCTGGGAGACGTCCAATTTGAATAGTGTGAGCTCGGATTCAGGATGCAGTGAATGTGCGTGCTGGGGTGCTAATCCCAGGTCATGCATGTTATCCAGCACGACCAATACCTTGTCCCGTGGTATAGTTGAATTCAGTGAGTGAGGTTCAGCACTGTGGTCGAGGACTACACGCCATTTTGTCGTGTGTGGTTTCGGGATCACGAAGAGGGGCATGCTGAACATGCCGGGCAGCAGTTCGGGGCCAAAGGTATATGAGTATCTGTTCCCAGCCACCTCGCCCTTGATGTCAGTGAGCACAGTACTGATGTGCTGTTCCTCCACAGTATAGCAGTCTGAGTTGTCCCAAGTGAGAGGCAGACCGGGGTCAGAGGTGTCAGCATGCGGCCAGAAGCCCTCACGCAGTCCTTTGCAAACCGAAAAGGTCAGTGCACAGTTTGGGTGGTCAGTGAGGTAAAATTCAAAAAGATCCACATTGATTGGGCAAACAATTTTAAATAGCTCTGGGTGTGTTTTGATGGTCTCGCGTGCAGTTTCTGTGTGGGCGGCGTCAGTGGGGGGGTCAGGAAAAGGTGGGATCGTCAGTGTTGCGCCAGCCGACAGGACGCGCGGTTGATCACTATCAGCCCAGACGAGGTTTCAGGCATAGCAAGGACGTGCGGTCCATTTTTCGTACATCTCACTTTTTCTGCAATCCTGGGCATGAGGTTTTTGGGTGATCATTTGAGTGGCAATCACTGCAAGTGTGGGCGTAAGTGCAGGATGTTGCTGAGTTGGGACACCGGCCTTCATTCCAACGTCTACAGCTATCCCGTTTCCGTTGAGGTGCGTTTTGCGGGCGTGTGGATGTGACATTGGAAGGCAGGCCTGAAGATTGGATCCAGAGGATGTATAGGTCAGAGAAGCTGGTGTGGTCAGACAGTTCGAGGTCTCGATGCTGCCCGACTCGCACGCATACTGCCCTGTCAAATTGAATAACTCGGTGGTGAGCATTGATTGGTAAAGCAGTGAAGATGCCAGTAATGTACTCCCCATGCCCTCGTAATTCGGATTCTCTGTGGGGAAAAATGAAGAGGGTTGCTCGGATGGTTTTATCCCAAGCAATAACCCATTCCCCATGAGTTCGGATTTGTCGTGCAGGTGCGGCAGACCCAACCGAAATTTGGACAGATCCAACCTTCTCAAAAGTTCTGTCTTCGTGTATGATGGAATACAGGCCAGAGATGACATGGTCCAGGTTGACGGACCTTCCTGCGAGGAGGTTTGTCCATTCAGAGTCTGGGAATTGGGGACAGGCAAATGAATTGAGTAATGAAGACTTAGCAGTTTTGGGATCTCGTCCGATGTTTTTGAGAATACACTTGGTTTTCTTGAGTTCATCTGAAAGGTTTTTGTGATATGAGGCTTCTTGGATTGTCCACGGTAACGCTGTGAGGTCGATTTTCTTGTTTGCTCATTTGGAGTCCTCATCGTCCCCGTCGTTGCTTTCTGGTGTTTTCTCTCGGACTCTTTTTCTAATGCTTCGCCTTCTCTCTTCTTGTTCTCCATTGTTGGGGATGATAGCTGCAGCATCAGAGACACTTTCCCTGGTGTTAGTCAATCTATTAGTTTCATCTCCGGCATTCCTATTTTCTGGTTGTTCTTCCACTTCTTTTCGTAGACGATTCCCTCCTTCGGATCTTCTCCCTGTGTTGTTGATGAAATGTTCATGCTGGTTGAGGATTGACATGTAGGATTTAAATGCTTGTATGTACGGTCCGTCTTCGACGGCAGGTAGGACCTTTCTGAATTCAGAGATAGCGAGATCTTTCGGGATGGTTCCATCCTTGAATTTCTTGATGATTTCTCTGCAACGCTTGTTAATGTCCTCTGCTCGCCCTTCTGCATTACTTCCGCTAGTAGCTCTAGATCCCTCCATGTCATTGCCCGATTGAGTTCTTGATAGGTTTCTTTCATCTTGTGCGCTCATTGGTTTTCTATTTGAAGGTTCTGATTATGTAGTTGAGGTAGCGCGAAAAGGGGTGTGGACGGCAAGGAGAGAAAACGCAGTGAGAAAAAAGACGAGTGAAAAGTGAACAGCGAAATTACTTAAATGTCTGTCCGAGAAAAGGGGGAAAAGAGAAAGGAGAAAATACAAATGATGATACAGGGAAAGAGAGACGAGACAATTGTTCGAGGGGAAGTGAGGTTTCTAGATAGCAAAAATAGCACGAGGTGAAATGAGCGACCCGCAAAAGGATTCGATGATTAGACTTGTGTAAAATATTTTAAACTCGATTAAAAGCGGCCAGCTTAAGCTCTTGCGTGACTGTCGTCACGGTGACTTGACTGCGAGTCAGACCGACTTGTACAACACTGATTGTCAGCGATGCCCGACCCAACTTCACAATCCAATTATCTCCAAATCGCGACGACACACGTCGCTTTTGATTGGACAGTCGATTTCCTACAGAAGGTCGTCAAAGGCAGTGCCATTCACGATCTCAGTGTCAAAGAAACTGGTGTAAGTGAGGTAATGTAAGAGGACTACCATTTTCTGGCCTGAGGAAATTTTCTAAAGGGAGGCATAGTTTTGACACGGGAGACCTACACATCCAGAATGTCGAGGTAGCAGGAGAACAAGTGCCCGTGAGTCTGCATCGCTCGCGTACATACACCACGCTGGAAACTTATCGTGCACACAAGTATGAACTGAAGGAGAAACATCCAGTAATGGGATCTGCCCTTCATATACCTCTTCCGTCCGGCTTGAAATCAGGCTTATTCGTGGAGGTTAAAATATCTTACGAGACTACTAAAGAATCCACTGCGTTACAATGGCTAGAGAAGGAGTGCGTGGTTCCTTCATTGGATAATACTACACGAACCGACGAAACCACAGACAAACACAAGGGAAAGCCTTCCCGTATCTATTCAGTCAGTGCCAAGCGATATACGGCCGGTCTCTTGCACCGTTGCAAGGTGAACCACGGAACCATTGTACTCCCTGCTTCGATACTCACAGAACTGGCTACAAGATACGCCCTCTGTGAAAATAGTGGGTGACTTCTTCCACCTCATGGATGATCGCATAGTCTGAACCTGCGCTAGAAATACAGTGCAAAGGTGTCCTCTGTATTACCCGTTCTCTTATCAGCGATCCGAAAATCGCCCCCTTCAGACGGCCCCGCGCATGACGGGAAGGTAATTGGCAAGGACGTTGTGACTTATGTTTACGACCAGGTGGGTTCTTCATTGCCTTTGAAGTGTCAATGTCAACGTCGAGCATACGCTGATTCTATTTATTTTAAACTATCAGCCAATTCCTATTCCTTCCTACTTGATAGCCATTGCTTGCGGAAATGTGAGGTACCGTGCATTCCCCAAATACCGGGATAAAGAATGGACTAGCGGCGTATGGGCCGAACCAGAAATGATCGACAGTTCGTACTGGGAATTTAGTGAAGACACCGCAAGGTACCTATGTCTACCAAGATTCGGGGCGACAACTGACAGCATGCTTTCTCATCAAAGATTCTTAGCCGCAGAGGAAGATCTAGTTACTTCATACAAATTTGGGGTATACGACCTCTTGGTACTTCCAGGTTCGTTTCCATTTGGAGGAATGGTGTGAAATTTACTCTCCTTTTTTTATCGACCTGGAGCTGATCAGAGTGATACTAGGAAAATGCTTGCTTATCATTCTTGACACCAAGTAAGTTTCACATAAGCCGCGGCTCAGACCTGTTCATTGACCATGATCTAGCTTTACTCGCCGGGGATCGAAGCCTGGTGGACGTTGTTGTACATGAGGTTAGAATTTCATGTGCTGATAATCTCCCAAAGACTCAAATGGTCCTCTTGTCACCTCCGGAAACTTACAACTGAATTCATGTGTAGTTGACGCATTCGTTCTTTGGAAATGGTGTAACGTACGTTGTTGTGTCTCTTTCTCGTTTTGTCTTACACATCGTCTTGTAGGCACGCCGATGCTTCCCATTTCTGGCTCAATGAAGGGTGGACCACGTATATCGAACGAGTGATGCTGCAAATCCTTCACTCACCCGCCGAACGTGGATTTTCCTACCTGATCGGTTATACCTCCTTGATGAACGCTTTGAAAGATTATGAAAACCAGCCTAAATATCAGCGCCTAGTCATCGACTTCGAATTTGGGGAAGATCCAGACGATGCATACAGTACTGTCCCGTATGAAAAGGGCGCAAATTTCATTCTCCATCTAGGTAAGACGAAGTAATCTCACTCACTGTCTATATTTTGCTGAGGGACCGGTTTAGAGCGTACTCTAGGGGGCTTGGATGTATTCTTGCCCTACATAAAAGATTATGTCAACACATTCATGGGCAAGAGCATTACATCCGATCAGTGGAAGTCACATTTGTTCAACTATTTTGAGAAGCACGGGGGAGAGAACAAGCTTCAGGCCTTGAACAGTGTAGACTGGAACGTGAGTCCTGTACATTTTTGAAAAATCTTGGTTCTCCGGTGATCGACGTACCCCATCGCTAGGCTTGGTTCTACGGCGAAGGACTTGACTTGCCTGTAAAAATGGAGTATGATACGACTTTAGCGCAACAGGCTTTCAGTCTGGCTGAGCGGTGGGATGCTTCACGGTCGAGCGACGAGTTGTCACAGTTCACAGAGACGGATTTGGAAGACTTCAGTTCAAATCAGAAAGGTAAACTGACTCTCAATACAATACGTGTATTTTGGGAAATTCTGACCCTTTCGACTTCCTCAAGTTGTGTTCCTAGAACGTTTGCAACTCTACTCTCCACTCCCCTCGTTACACATCTCCCATCTCGGCACGCTTTACCGAGTCTCCTCAGCCAGTAACGCTGAAATCCGTCTTCGTTTCTACGAAGTTGCCCTTCGCGAGCCCTCCTCTCTTGCAGCCAAGAATTTTGCTCCTGATGCTGCCAAATGGGTGGTTGGAGACGACGGCACAGGTGCTTTGAAGGGTCGTATGAAATTTTGCAGGCCAGTGTTCAAAGCTATCAGTAAAGTTGACAAGCCGTTGGCCCTCGACTTTTTCGAACGATTCGGGAAGGGATTTCATCCCATTGCAAAGAGGATGATAGAAAAGGTAGATTCTTCACCTAATAATAGTCCGCATGCTACTGATCACAAGCTTTGCTCAGGATCTCGGCCTCGTTTGATACCAGTGCTTTGCTTGTGTACATATCTTATCCTCCTGCGTGTGTGCGCCATTTGAAAGTTGGTTGGAACATCGGGAATACATGATCTATAAACGATCTAGTTACTTGAATCCCCCCCATAAGTCTCCGAAAATGTCATCTTTTTTCGGCGTTGCACTAGTAAACGCAGGACCAAATAAATCACCTCCATTGGTTGTTGTCCCAGCCTGCGGGGCTGATCCCCACAGGTCTGCCGTTCCGAACGCAGCAGGATGCTGCTGGGTTTGGGGCTGTGACACGGATTGCTGCCGAACGGGAGGGCTTGCCCACACGTTGGCTTGCGGATGCTGCTGCGTCTGAGGTGCTTGTTGGCCCGGAGGACTTGCCCACATGTTCGCCTGTGAGGGAGCCACCACCGCGCCCCCATTCCAACCCGAACTTGCACCCCACACCCCTGTTCCATTTGACCCTATCATGCTTGTTACGGGTACTGTTCGCTGCTGAGCGTTGCCGAAATCGGCGGCCCAGGGTGACTGTTGAGCAGCTACAGCAGCGAATTGTCCAAAGCCGACCGACACTGGACCAGTGGCAGCACTCGAGGCCGGCGCAGAAAAAAGTGACAGAATATCCTGTTTGACATCCTTTTTGTGTTGCTCCGGTGTCACAATATTCGGAGGTGGGGAATGGAAATCAAGTGTGAACAAGTCATTTTGTGGTTGCTGTGGTTGCTGTGGTGCCGCTGGCGATGTAACAGGGGGTAGAATACGTGCTTGTTGATTCCTGTCCGTTACCGCACCCGATAAAAGTTGATGGGCTTGCGGCTGACGGGTTGTGATAGCAGGTTGCACCACTGGTGAGGCTGGGCGACGGCTAGATAAACTGTTGTTTGAGACATGTGGAGAACGGGCGGAACTTGATGGCGCAGAAGGCTGATGTACAGCCGCTGAGACAGGTGTGGCGGAAGCTAACCCATCTTCTAAAACCGAGGGGTCTTCCGGGGGTGGTCCATCCCGCGCCCAACGACGTGTTTCGTACTTTGAGCGCACGAATGACTCCATTTTACTGAAGAAATCTGTCAGAAAAAAAGTTCGCTGAAGAATAGTAAGACATACTGATCGGGGGGAACATGTCCCGCCTTGAGGTGAGCTTCCCAGTATAAGTTTGCACGGCGATTTCCCCAATTTTGAATGGACTACATACATGACATATGTGAGATAGTCAAAGGAGAAGGAATAGATACACGCTACCATCATCTGCTCAGGCGTCCATACATCCAGATCGACCGACTTGACTTTGCTTATATGTGTTCCCATTCCGCGATGAATGCCCGAACAGCGGATACAAAGAAACACGCCGCTGACGGCTAGGTCAACGTTGAACAAAAAATATGCGAGTTGAATGGACATACAGATTCCATGAAGCCCATCGTGGATCTGCTTTCTGTTGTCAGGGATGAAACTTGAATCTCCACAATTATACACACCATTGCGTTTGCAATCTGCACATAGCTTGTTTTCTGGTCTCTTCAGCAGTTCCCGTAGAGTCTTTGTATGTTTTTCAGTGATAGCCTTATCCTGACGAGACATCATGGTATGAAGCAGGTGTACCGCCACGAAGTCTGCGCATTTTTCGTATTCCGAGTCAGCCTGTAGCGAATGTTCTTTTTACATGTATCAAATTACTGTAAAGAACTAGCTATAGGTACCTGTGGGTCGCTTGCTTTTACTTTCCCCGTGTCATATCTCGGAACCCCTTTATTTTGAATTTCACTGGTGTACAAATCCACAGTGCGGCAAATTCTTATTCATATCTCTGTAAGCCACGGGTCCGAGAAGCAGCAAGTAACACCACCAGACGTTTCAAACCCTGTGACAGGGATTGAAATTGAAATATATTTTTTGAGTCACGGATACTTGATCACATGATAAAAATGTGATAAAGTGTGACAAAGTCAGTAGACAATGTTTAAACTCACCTTCTGGCAAAATGCAATCTACAGAAAGATGCCTTTTTTTATTCTGCATAATCCCTAGGTTTCATATTTTGCCTTCGGGGTTGTATGATATCACTATTGAAAATTTGAAGATTGTGTTTTGACTCAGTAGGGTTGTGCAAGGGTATGGAAGGGTATGGCAGGGTGTTGGATAAATCTCCAAGGTGTTGAATATGTATTTTGGAGAGTTTTTTTTGACATAAACATAAGATATGGGGCTACAAACACCTTCTCACATATTTAGCAATCAAATGCAAACATGATTTATGAAAATTCAAAAGCCTCAAAAACCCTTGACAAAGCAGAAAAAAGTGGAATTTTGAAAAGTTTCAAATTTTTATAAATCAGGTGTATCCCCTGTGGCTAAACATGTGAGAAGGTGTTTGTAGCCCCATATCTTATGTTTATGTCAAAAAAACTCTCCAAAATACATATTCAACACCTTAGAGATTTATCCAACACCCTGCCTCTACCTTTCCATACCCTTGCACAACCCTAGTTTTGAGTTGAGAAGTTGGCAAATTATTTCTGCTGAAATTTCACTGTGAGTTGAATTTTATTGAACAATGCTGGGGATTTGCAAAGTGTTGCTACCGGCTTTTACCCCCATCCTCCAAGGAGGAGGACCTTGAAAAAAACCTGGTGGCCTCATTGGAGGGTAGTGTTGCTGCAGCTGGCTAATTTACCCTTTATTCGCCAGCCATAGCCGCGAGCCGTACATAGCTAGCTGGCTGTGGTCATCTACAGTCAGCGCACAGCTGGTATATATTATAAAAAATCTTATTTTTCTATTTAAAAATATTTACTGGCAAGAGCCAGCATTTTGCTGGCTCTGCTGGCATGTATGTAGTTTATAGTAATAAAGTTGAATGCCCCACACTCTGTTGAAGAGCACAGGGGTGGGATACGTGGTAGGTGGGGCCGGGTGGGTGAAAACGGACACCCCGCGCTCTCTTGAAGAGCGTGGGGGTGGGATACGTGGTGGTGATGAGGCCGGGGTGGATGACATGGCTGGTGTGGGTGATGAGGGATGGGGCGGTGTGGTGGGTGACAGGGACAATGTGGCTGTCTCGCATTTGATGCAAGATGGCCAGTGGAGGTGTGACTGACGAGGCGGGATAGTGGTGGTGGGGTGGAGTGAGAAACAAGGTGGCTGTCTCGCGTTTGGAGTGAGTCGGTGGGCGTTTAGTTGTGGTGGTGCTGGCCTTTGTGTTCATGTTGGTGGTGGTGGTGGGTGCTGCACCAGGTGTGTTGCCTTGTGTTTAAACATGAAAGTTACCTACATATATATATATAGTACATTAATAAAGCTGTAGATAATGAGTTACTTACTTTGTGGGCTTGCTGTTAGGGTGACGCTAATAGTGTCCCTACAAATAGTAAGAGTGGTGAAGTTTGTATAAGAGGTAGTTTGTAAGAACCAAGGATGAGTTATAAGGCGAGAGAAGAGAGTGGTAGTGAGTTCTGAAGACTGAAGGGTAGCGCTTTAGCAGTAATCCCAAGAGATTCGAGCTGGGGTTTCCAGTTGAACTCTGGTGCTTTTATGGGTTGTATGACTAATACAAAGAATAGTATAGGATGTTATGGAATGGGGACACGTAAGCCCTGGTCCGTGCATCTCGTTGGGATGATGTAACTATGTATGAGTAATCCGTTGGAATGATGAGTAAGCCGTCGGGATGACATATGAAACAATGAGTAAGCATCGGATAATAGTAAGCATGTATGAGTAATCCGAATGCATATAGTGAAGGAATATAGATGAAAGGTAAAGGAAAAGATAAAGGAATTGATGTATCATGACATCACCCCCTCTTCAAGACTCGTGCCCACACGAGGTTGTATTTGGATCATTTCGTCGAGTTCATAATTGGCGATTATTGATGGATGAGTTTCATGGGGATATGGTACGACTTTGGCATTATGGAGTTGTTTGGCGGTGAACAATGTTATGGGATTTCGGAGTTTGTAGACATGGTAGATGGGATAAGTGTACATTCCTTCAGGGTCTGAGGATGTAGAGGGGAGGACAGATAGAACAGTGGTGATTGCTCATACAGAACCGACTTTGTAAAGCCAAAGATATTTGACTTGGCGTGGTAGGTGATTTGGACTCCTTAAGGACGTTTTCGTTCCATCGTAGATTTTTGCCATTCAGGATGGTTCGATGGTTATGGCCATGTCTGTGGTGAATGAGTCAGGATTACGTTTTTCACGACGTTTGGTTTTGTTTATGATTTTTGGTGTAGCGTCGGTGAATGTCGGTATGAAAGTTTTAAGGGGTTCTGTAGGAATGTTTTTCGTCCTTCTAGCCTCATCGATAGTAGCTTGGAAATCAGTTAAGGTTTCAAGCGGTCAAAAAGGAATCTCTTTGAAGGTGGTAGAATTGATCTTGTAAGTGGTAGATCGGATGCGGTGAGGAGCATTGGAATGTTTTCGATGGTACTCATGGATCTTTTTCTTTGCGTTTCGTAGGTTTATCTCGGGTTCCCATGTGTTGTGTTCCGTGGTATAGCCTTTCCATTTGACAAGGTATTGGAGTTTTCCTCAATGTATCTTCGAATCGATGATTTCTTCTATCTCGTACTCTTCTTCTCCTTCTACTTCTATCGGTCTCTGCGGTTGTCGTTGTTGGTGAGGAATAGTGGGGGGATGGTATGGTCGTAATTTTGATGTATTGAAGCTGTTGGTAATTTTGAAGTGTCTAGATAAATCGAGTTTGTAAGCGTTCGGGTTGATTTTCTTGGTGATTTTGTATGGCCTGAGTCGCTTGTCAGCTAGCTTTTTGGACGGTCTGTTCTGATCGATATTGCTTGCCTCTAACCATACTAAATCTCCTTCTTTGTACTCCGTCGCCTCCTTTCTACGCCTATCTGCATACTTCTTCATTTCATTGGCTGTCTTGACCAATGCACTTGACGCTTCTTCGTGTATTTTCTTCATCCTTTCTGCATATTCTTTCGCTTCTTCTGACTTGTATTCCCTAAGTGTTTCGAAACCCATTCAAGGATGTCGTCCAGTTTCTACGAAGAATGGGGTTTGTTGCGTAGAGGTATGAATTTTGTTGTTGTAGGCGAATTCGGCCATTGGTAACCAATCGGCCCAATCGTCTTGTCGGTGGTTGACGAACATTCGAAGGTATTGTTCGAGTTCTTGGTTGACCCGTTCGGTCTGTCCGTCTGTTTGCGGGTGGTATGCGGTAGATAACTTGGTTTTGATGCCAAGTCGTTTGTTGAGTTCTTTCATAAGATTCGAGGCGAATTGTGGTCCTCGATCTGAAGTGATAGATTTGGGTAGTCCATGGTGTTTCCAGACGTTGTCTAGATAGAGGTTGGCGCTTCCAATAGACAAAAGTTCTTCATTGGTAGGGATAAAGTGCACTCTCTTTCTGTGTCTGTCGACGGCTACCATGATCGAATCATATCCCTTGCTTTCAGGGAGCTTGACTACGAGATCTACAGTCACGTCTTGCCATGGTCTGGTAGGAATAGGGTTGGGTTGTAATTTTCCCAAAGGTTGTTCAGGAATGATTTTGGATCGGTTGCAGGTGTCGCAACCTTTGATGTAAGAGTCGACATATTTTGTGAGTCCGGGCCACCAGTAGTTTCGCGTGATGAGTTTGACGGTTTTCCACCTTCCTGGATGGCCGGTGATTGGTGACTCGTGGTATAGTTTGGTGATTTTTTGTCGGAGTTCTGGATCATTGGGAACATAGACCTTTCCTCTGTATAGGACCAAGTCTTGCTCCATTGACCATTCTTCCGATCGTAGTCTTTTTGTCGGTGACCTTTTCAACTCTTCTACTGCTTTTACCACTGCCTCGTCATACTCTTTGCTTCATCTGACCTTCTTGAGGATATCCTGTTCTTCTGCTGCAATCATTGTGTGGCCCTGTTTCAAAGCGTTAATGGCAAAAAATTCAGGTTTCAGTAGAATCCTGTCTCTGCTATCATCTTCCCCCGTTTTAAGGTCCTCGCGTCTCGAGAAGAGATCTGGTTTTTGGTTTTGTTTCCCGGGTCGGTGCTTGAGATCGAAATCGTATCTTGACAATTCTAGAGACCACCGTGCTTGTCTTCGGTTGAGTTTCTGTTGAGTCATGAAATATTTCAGATTGTCGTGATCGGTTAGTATTTCGATCTTTTCATCTGCTCCTTCCAGGTAGTGTCTCCATTCATATAATGCTCGCATGATCGCTAGCATTTCTCAGTCGTGGATGTCGTAGTTGCATTCGACATCATTCAAGCTTTTGGAGATGTAGGCACAAGGGTGCCATTTACCATCATCGCATAGCATGCTCAGCACACCTCCAGTAGCATATCCTGATGCGTCAACTTCTACATGTAAGGGTTTTGTCGGGTCAGGGTAGGCGAGTATTGGCTTGGTGGTGAATGCCGTTTTCATCTTTTGGAAAGCTTCTTCTTGTTGCGTTTCCCAGTCCCATTTCTTCTCTTTTCGCAGGAGTTTGTGCAGTGGTCCTGCAATCCTAGAAAAGCCTTCAATAAAGCGTCGGTAGAAGTTAGCAAACCCAAGGAAGCTTTGGAGTTGTTTAACCGTTGTTGGCATTGGCCAATCTTTTACTCCTTGTACTTTTTTAGGGTCCATGCGTACTCCATCTCCCGATATGATGACTCCGAGATATTCGACTTCGTCTTGTTCAAAGAAACACTTCTGCGGCTTGAGATATAGATCATTTTCTCGTAGTCGCTGAAGTACTTGTTTGACGATTTCTCAGTGTCCTTCTTTGCTTTTGGTGAAGATGAGGATGTCGTCCATATAGACTTCTAGCACTCCTACGTCGATAAAGTCTTTAAGGATGGCGTTCATCATCGTCTGAAATGTGGCTGGTGAGTTTACAAGTCCAAAGAACATGACCTTTGGTTCGAAGCTGCCTCTATTCATTTTGAAGGCGGCTTTCCATTGATCTCCTTCTTTTATGCGGACATTGTTGAAGCCCCATCGTAAATCCATCTTCGTGAATACCTTTGTGCCACGAAGTTTATTGATGAGTTCAGGGATTAAGGGGAGGGGATAGTTATTTTTGACGGTCCAAGAGTTGAGGTATCGATAGTCTTGGGTCGGTCGGAATTTACCGTCTTTCTTATCGACAAAGAAGAATGGCGTGGTTTGTTTGGATTTGGAGGGGATGATATATCCTTTGTGTAATTGTTCGTTGAGGAACTTGTCGAGTTCTTCTTGTTCCTTTGGCGATAATGGATAGATCTTCGACTTCTCCGGTTGGAATCCTTCTTTGAGATCGATGTGGTGATCCCATGGTTTGTTGGTCGGCATTCATTCCGATTGCTGTTTATTGAAGATGTCAGCAAACTCTTTGTAGTCTTCCGGCACTGCTTCTTCGTCCGTTCTTTCGTTGAATTTCTGGTTGTAATACCAGCTTTCGTGGTGTGCTGTAGCATTGATTTCATAGGCCTTCCAGCCTTCTTCTTGTTTTTCAACATAGAGGAGTTCTCCAGGTTCGTTTCTGTGGAACTCGGTGTTCGTACCATCTGAAGAACAAACGAATACTTGTTCCGTTCTTCGTTCATCTTCCAGATCTCGCACTTCTTTCCAAAACTTCTCTTCTCCTGGAGAATACCATGCTCTGTTGATGTATTCTTCTTCGTTTTCTTCATCTCCGTTGAATTCTAGAACGTGGTCGGGAATGGCCCATTTCGATATCTTTTTGCTGGCCTTCTGTTGTGCATGGTGTTCCGTTCCACATTCGTGGGGGCATCTTGTCATCGACATCTTTCCTGTTCTCCAATCAATCTCTGGGTTATGCTTCTTGAGCCATGAGTGTCCGAGGATCATTGGTATGGAAAGTTTTGTCACTGCAAAGGTTATTCGTTCTTTATGCCCTTGATAGGACATTACCAAGTCTATTTCTTCTCTGATTGATCTGTTCATGTTCGCCGTTCCATCAACATTGTAGACTGGGACGGCTTTCTCTAATCTTCTTGTTGAGAGTTTGAGCCTTCGTGCGAATCCTTCATCAATGAACGTTGATGTTGCTCCACAGTCAAGGAGTGCGTCAAGGTTGAAACGTTCTTGTCGATCCAAAGTTTTTAATCCGACATTGACTTTTGTCGCGGTCTTCATGTCGATGTTCATGTTTCGAACATATTTCTTTTCTACAGATTTTGTCAGTGTTTTTGCAATTGGTAAAAACGTATCTGCAGGTTTTTCTGGTTTGGGTGAAGGTTTCAGTTTCGGCGGTGGTGGCATTGGTTCTGATGGTGGTGTGATTGTTTTCGAAGGTGTAGTTTGTTTCGCGGGTCTATAAGGATATTGTTTGATCAATTTGCCTCCTTGTGACTTCCTTTTTGACCCTGCGTTGCATACTTCATACTCTATGGTATCTTCTTCATCATAGGCGTCGTCAAATAGTATTTTGTGTACCGTAGTCGCCTTTGGTCGTTTTCCTAGTGAAGATCCTGAGCAGGCTCATGCTTGGCATTCTAGTTCGTCTTCTTGTTTCTCTTCTTGTTTCACTTCTTTTCCTACTTCTTTCCTCGCTACATTCCTGGTTCTGTTTACGCGTATCGATTGAGCAGATTCTGGTACATTTGAAGTCAATGAGCCTGTAGCTAAAACTATCGACTTATCTAAAAATCCGTGTTCTGGTCTTCGTTCTCGATGTCCCTATTGTCATCGTTGTCATCGTTGTCCTTTCTGCTGCTATCTCCTCCTTGGAAGTGCCTTTCCATATCTTCATATGACATGGTCCTGATATCGATCTTGTTCTTGCAGTCTCGCGCTATGTGACCTTGACCTCCACATCTATAGTAGCATTGCGTCTGCTTCCATGCCTTGGTCTTGTCAATCTCCATCGTGTTGGGATCTACTGTTGGATATCTTGCGTTAGGCGCCCCTGCTGGTATTTCGACACTGTTGTAGGCTTTCGCTGGATTCTTCCATTGACCCATCTTTGGGTCATGTGTGTCTCTATTCTTTGGAGCCCAAGGGTTCATGTACCCCTGCCTCTGCGCTTGTGATTGTTGCGGGTGTCCCGCGTCTGGCTTTCTCGTCGTCGTACTATTTTTCTCGTAGACCCTCCATTGTCAGTCTAGTTTCATGGCCCACTTGTACCAATCCGAGATGTTTCTGGGGAGGGAGGAGAGGCTGTAGATCTTTTGTCTCAAGCCATCATTCATGTTTTCCTCAAACTTCTCGACGAGGGCGGTGTTATTGTAGTCCGTCCTTTCGGCATGGACTCAGAACTCGAGGACGAACTCGTCAGCGGTCTTGTTACCCTGCTTTAGTTGTCCGAGTTTATAACACGCCGTGTGCTCTGCGTCAGGATCCGCAAAGTTCTGCTTTAACTCGTGGATGAAGTTGTTGTAGTCGGTATACGGGTAAGGGTGAAGGGTGTTGGTAGGATCGGCAAGATGTTGTTCGATCTTTTTGATCATGATGTTGGCATAGGGCTGGGATTTGCCCGTCATGTAGGAAAGGGCGAATATGATCTTCACGTTGTCATCGGCAAACTCGGCCGGCTTGGCAGAAATATAAAGGGTGAGTTGCCGTATAAAGGTCTCACAATTGTCCATCTTCCCATCGAATAGGGTTGGTGGTTGCATCTTGGGCCCTTTCGGTGTAGGTGCATGTGCTGGTGCGGGTGCGGGTATTGGTGCTGGTGCAGGTACCATGACATTGACGATTGGTTGTACCTGTTGTGCCGCTTGCATGGTGTTAAGGGCAGTGGTGAGTGTGGCGATATTCTGTGCCATGATGGTGAAAGCATTCATGATTGCTTCTTGATCCATTGTTGTCGGATCTCTGTAATGGTGCTGTGAAAATTCCTTTGTTCTGTCTAGAAAGAAACCCTATCTGGTTGGATACAGATCCCGGTATGCTTTATCTTTCTCTTCAAGTACTTCTATTACTTGGTTGGTGAACTCGTACGCCTTTGCTATGGAGTTGTATTTGAAGATACTCCTAATTGTTAGGGCGATGCTAATAGTGTCCCTACAAATAGTAAGAGTTGTGTAGTTGTGTAAGAGTTGGTTCGTAAGAACCGAGGATGATGTATAAGGTGAGAGATGAGAGTGGTAGTGAGTTCAGAAGACTGAAGGGTATGCGCTTTAGCGGTAATCCCAAGAGATTCAAGCTGGGGTTTCCAGTCGAACTCTGGTGCTTTTATAGGTTTGTATGACTAATACAAAGAATGGTATGGAATGTTATAGAAGGGGGACACGTAAGCCCTGGTCTGTGCATCCCGTCGGGATGATGTAACTACGTATGAGTAAACCATTGGAATGATGAGTAAGCTGTCGGGATGACATATGAAGTAATGAGTAAGCATCGGATGATAGTAATGGAGTATGAGTAATCCGGATGCGTGTAGTGAAGGAATATAGAGAAAAGGTAAAGGAAAAGGTAAATGAATTGACGTATCATGACACTAATTCTCAGAGCAGCGTGCTCTAGTTTATCTTCATCAGTATGTATGATTTTTTGATAGGTGCGGATGATGATGTGTTTGTTGCGAGTGTTTCGTTGGATAGTTTTGGCGCGTCTATCTTCAAGGTAAAGGAAATTTGAGCGTTTGTGGAATTTCGGGTTGAGGGTGTACATCCACTAGGGATTAGGGTAAAGGTGTTAGCTCGAATCTACTGTTAGGGCGACGCTAATAGTGTCCCTACAAATAGTAAGAGTGGTGAAGTTTGTATAAGAGGTAGTTTGTAAGAACTGAGGATGAGTTATAAGGCAAGAGGAGAGAGTGGTAGTGAGTTCTGAAGACTGAAGGGTATGCGCTTTAGCGGTAATCCCAAGAGATTCAAGCTGGGGTTTCCAGTTGAACTCTGGTGCTTTTATAGGTTGTATGACTAATACAAAGAATAGTATAGAATGTTATGGAATGGAGACACATAAGCCCTGGTCCGTGCATCCTGTTGGGATGATGTAACTATGTATGAGTAAGCCGTCGGAACGATGAGTAAGCCGTCAGGATGACATATGAAACAATGAGTAAGCATCGGATGATAGTAAGCATGTATGAGTAATCCGAATGCGTATAGTATATAGATGAAAGGTAAAGGAAAAGATAAAGGAATTGACATATCATGACACTTGCGGTTACCGCTTTCTCGAGCAGTTGGTGGTGTCTTGAGGTGGGTGGCTGAGTTCAAACTTGGTGGCTGAGGCTGAGTGTGCACAAAAACAAACACACCCGTGGGCTGAACAAAGTGCAAAAGTCAGTCCACAGCCTGAAAAATGATCTATTAATAATTATAACTAGTATATAATTAAAATACTAGTATATGTATATAAGCCAGCTTAGCTGGCGGCTTGCAGCTTTGGATTTTTGACAGCCATAGCCGCAAGCCAGTGTGCAGCCTTAGCCGAGCTGGTGACTGGCTGTGTCATGATGTGACTTTTACCCCTATCTAGTTTCCTTTTTCGAACATTCTTTCATCCTATTTCGGACATTCACACGGCCTATAAACAATTGCTGCATGGACATTCTTTAATTATATCTTCTTTAATCACAAGGCACAACAACAGTGTTCCGCTCTGGACTCGGCCTGCCACATGGTTGCTCCACCGATCTATTTCCATCCACCACTGATCGGATTTCGTCCTAATCTCCATTTGGATTAATGAGCACAAGGCACACCATTCCTAAACATGCTTCCAGATTCTGGACCCACAAATGATCGATCAGACTTCTATCAATCGATTACCAGATAAACTCAACAGCTGCCAATCATTGTTTCAGTCCATAGCCTTGACCATAGCCTTGCCCATAGCCTTTCGATCATAAGGTTATCCTGCTATCTTGGTTCATAAACATGCATCAACCTCATGCCCAATGATCACTCTTTTATAGTATATCTCTTTCCTCACATATCCTTTCTTTCTCATGCTGTGCACATCATCACCTGACCATTGCCTGCAAGCCAAGCACATCAGATTCACGTCCTAATGTAGTAGTACACAGCCACTGTAATATTTAGTGTATATATTGCAATAAATGAGTAACAGACTCTCCAGTCTGTTATCTCAGGATTACCACCAATAATCTTTGTGGCATCTAAGTCATAGCATTCCGGTGACCTCCCCTCTCTCCCTCTTCACCTCTAACCCTCTCGCTTCACCCATAAGTCTTGTATCTTTATAGGAAGGCCAGTACTTAAGTGTATTTGGTGTCACCCTGACAACCTTGGTGGATGCACTATAAAATGTGCCTGAGCCTACAAACCAAGTATTAACTCTGACGCAAGACCCACATTATGATGCTCAGACATACCATGTTCTGACATAAAATAAATGCAAACTCAAAGTCAGGGCGATGAACCTTGGCCAAGGTTGAGCCTTCAAGGTTTGTTTCAATGATTTTTCACAGCCTCAGAAAGTGGTCTGATTAATCATAAAAAACCACCATGTGTGCAGGGTGTCACATCCATTCCCGACTTATACTGTCACAGCATTATTAACATCTGGTGGTGTACTTGTTCTGGACCTTACAATGAATACATACCATATTGACCAATTTGACTCAGATATGGCCTGCTGGAACCTGTGCTGAACCAGCCATATCAGTGTATCCGACAATGATCATGACATACTACAGCCAAGTACTAGTGTTCCCAAAGTCCAGTTTGGTCTGGTTTTGGCCTTTTTTTGAAACCCCAAACCAAACTTTGGAGTTTGGTTCAGCCAAAATTCAAACCAAACCTTGAAGTTTGGCTCCAAAGCAGTTTGGTTCAGGTTTCAAACCTGAACTCTTACCATATATGGTAGTTGGTTTGGTTCCCAAGGGGTTTTTGGCTGAACCAAACTCAGAGTTCAGTTTGAGTTTGCCAAAATCCCAAACCAAACCCAAACTTCAGAGTTTGGTTTGGGTCTGAACTGAGTTTCAACAGTTTCAAACTGAACTTTGGGAACACTACCAAGTACAAGTAGTCTGATGTACTCATTTCTCAAAATCATTCATAGGTCAAGTCATCCACTGACTATGCATTATGAGCATTTCAACTGTAAAGTCAGCAACATGGTTGGGACAGCCAAAAGAAAATAGATTAAATATACATCATTACCTTGTATTCTGGCTGTGGTAGAACTTGAATTAATTTTGGACTGACAAGCTATGGAATATGAGAAATATGCAATATGAGCTTATACATCATAAGATGTGCAGCTCTGCTGCTGTTTTTTTTCGATCATTAGCACTGCGGTGGGTGACAGAAATACCTATGGATATGCCCACCTAGAATCACATGCCACTTGTGTAAGCTATGAGTAGTACCGTTCCGAGTAGTTACTCTTGCTTCCCTAAATGTAAACAGTAGTATCTCACATATATACTTAGTTAACACTAGTCGAGTCTGACATCAGATTCCTTCATTTACACTTCACAGGTGGCTCCCATTAACCACAGCCAGCCTACAGATTTCGGACTTGAAGCTCAACAAGACTCGCTGATGAAGCGCGAGCACTGTAGCAAAAACACCTCAAGTGATAATCAGAGGAACACCATCTGAAGACGACATCTTACTAGATTGTGCCGCTACATCACATATGTTCCGTGACCGTCGTCAATTTACCAACTACACACCATCTACCGGAAATGAAACTGTATCTGTTGGAGATAAGTGAACCCTAGTCATTGCAGGACGAGGAAGCATCACCTTCAATGCCAGACTATCAGATGGCTACCAACCAGTCACCCTCCACGGAGCTCTACATGTTCCGCACCTAGCGACAAATCTCATCAGCTTAGGCACGCTTCAACATGAAGGTGCGACCTTCCGTAGCTGCAAGGGAGGATTAGTTGTGTTGCTTGAAGGAGACGAATTATTACAGACCACACTCATTGGCACCCTCTACTACATCACACGAGTATCGAACAAGGCAGCGTTTGCTGCCATTTTGAGTGGGAGTCTGCGGTTATAGCATCGCCACATGGGTCACCTGCACTTGGATGCAGTACGAAAGCTCGTGCAGAAGGAGATGGTTGGTGGGCTCACCATTTCATCACCGCGAGTTTATGACCACATTTGCAAGGGGTGTGTATTTGGCAAGTCACACCAGTTGCTGTTCCCGGAAGCTAGCACAACAACCTATGAGAAAATGGAGTTAGTTGTCGTAGATATAACGGGACCCATGTCTGTTGAGACATGGACTGGAATGTCATATGCATTCATGGCTGTAGAGGTTAGCAGCAGATTGGGAGTGGGAGAGTTGATGGCGACGAAAGACGAAACTGTGGAAATACTTAAGGCAACTATCACAAAGCTCGAGCATCAATCAGATGTCAAAGTCAAGCAGATACGATCAGATAACAGCACTGACTTTGTCAATGCTATCATTCGAGAATTCTGCTGGTGTAATGGGATCATCCACGAGACAACTGTTCCATATACACTGGAACAGAATGGAATTGCAGAAAGCACTATCCGCATTTGCTTCAAAATGGTCAGATGCATGTTGCATTCTGCCGGAATGGACTTACATTACTGGGGCGAAGCCTTCATGTATGCCGTTCACATCCACAACCTATCTCCAACCTCCACAATCCATAACAAGGTCTCCTTGCATGCTTGGACCAGATGCCTCACATCTCCATGTATTTGGATCCATTGCATATGCCAACATCCCGAAGAAACTCCGGTGGAAAACTTGAAGTAACAGCTGTAAAATGTTGAATGTTAGGGTGGTGGGCAGATGAAACAAAGGGCTATCATCTTGAAGACATCAACACACTCATCAACAATGATACTGCCACTTCCAGTGGTGAACCAATGAAGAAAACTACAGATGACGCACCTCAGAATGAACCAGAAACAACCCCACCCATAAGCCCATCCTCCACCACATCCCAATCTGATTTCGAACCAGAAGGGTGTTTTGAGCCTGAAAAACCACCTACCGCTCCTGAAACCCCCGCTCCTGAACCACCAGCAGCCCCCAAACAGTCCAAGTGAACTGACCTACCCCCACACAAACCCTCCACGTGCACTTGTGTTGCACCTGTTCATTTTGGTGTCCAGGCAACCGAAGATGATATTGATGTGGCCACAAACGCTAGGAATACCAATGCCGGCCACACATTTATTGCCTATACGGGCAATCCGCCTACCTATCACCATGCCCTATGAACGCCACACTTGAAAGAGTGGGAGGATGTGTTAGCCGTTGAGTACAATCAGTTGATGCATACTGGGACTTTTGAGTGGATAAAAGACATACCAAGAGAACAATGAATGATCGGAAGCAAGATTGTTTGTCACGAAAAGAGAGATGGCAAAGGTGCTGTCTACCAACATAAGTGTCGAATTGTCGCCAAAGGTTACTCGCAGATCCCTGGCCAGGATTTCGAGGTGACATTCAGCACTGTCGTGAAGTACCCTACCCTCCATGCACTACTGTCAATTGCTGCATGCGACAACTTAGAACTCCACCAGATCGATGTTATTGGCGCATACCTACAAGGTGACTTGAACAAAGAAATTTACATGGCACTGCTGGATGGATTGAAGGTGAAAGGGAAGGAAGGATGGAGTTTGAGGTTGAGGAAGCTGTTGTATGGGCTAAAGCAGGCAGGAAGACAGTGGAAAAAGAAGTTGGACAGAACAATGGCACACCTGGGATTCACAAAGAGCAACACAGACGAATGCCTCTATGTCATGTGTAAAAATGGTGAAGTGACGGTGAACTTCACCACATCCTCGGCATCCAAGTATCTCGCAACCGACTCACATGCACCATCACCTTAAATCAGACTGCTTACATTCGCAGCATCTTAACGCGCTTCAGCATGCAGAATAGTACACCAGTATCCACTCCACTCATCGTAAACTGCCGTCTCAGCCACGATCAGTCACCCACCACCCCCGAGGAACATGCAGAGTATGAGAACATTGCACATGGGTTCTCATACCTCAAAGGAATTGGTGCAGGACTTTATGACATGCAGACTAGACTGGACATTCAGCATGCCATGGGCGTGCTTGCACAGTTTGGAGCAAATCCTAGTAAGGCACACCTTGAGGCCTTCAAGCGAGTGTTGTGTTATCTCAACAGCACCTTGCACTTCGGCCTCACGCTCAGTGGTAAAAATAACAGTGTCGACCTCATAAATTGGGCAGACTCAGACTGAGCACAGGACCCGGATTTGCACTGATCCATTAGTGGCTACATCTTCGACGTCACTGGTGGATCTGTCTCCTGGGCATCTAAGAAGCAACCTACTGTCACCCTGTCTACTGTTGAAGCAGAGTATATGACCACCTTGAACACCACAAAGGAAGCTATATGGCTCCAAGTGCTTCTCAAGGACCTAGGATTCATTCAGGTCTGAGCCACGACACTCAACGGAGATAGCAAGGGCTGTATAGCTCTCTCCAGAGGCACTGCTACTCACTCGCACATGAAGCATATAGATATCTGGCATCATTTTATTCGAGAACACATCGAAAACTCCGAAATCGATCTGGTGCATTGTTCTATGAAGGACATGATAGCCAACATATTTACCAAGCAACTCCCACACGAGGCATTCGAGAAGTTCCGCAAGGCTCTAGGTGTAGGTGAATACCACAAGATGTCTTTAAGTGGGAGTGATGAGAAGTGAAGTGACTTTCATCTTGGGTATGTGTTTACATAATACAGGTTGATATTTTGTTTGTTTATTTGTCTGAGAGCTCATGTACTGTTGTTACACTGTACATCTGCTCTCAGCCTTGCCCAAACACTTCTACTACAAGTATATCAGTTGTTATCAAATCCACCACCAACCTCTTGAGGCATGTGCCCACAGTGCACAGGCTCTTTATTGAGTCTCCACATTCATTTTATTCCAGTTCTATTTACTTATTCACCACTGACATGAGCATTTCAAACGCCACGTCACACGTCGCCAAACGATGACATGGCACACTGGCCATGCTCGTTCTCCACTACCACCACATCTAGCTGTCCCCAAACGGTTTGGATATGTCATCCAGATGAATGCAAACACCGCACAGGCTCAAGGAGCCAGCAACACCGCCTGGAACCCAACCACCCATCTCCCATACCACGACACCATATCATCGCCAAAACCGGTCCACTGACCGACCTTGGACACCAACGAGGGACCACGGAGGGTTAGAATGAGGTCAAAGGGAGTGTAGGAGAAGGGAGTAGGGGGTGAGGAAAAGATGAAAAAAGATGAGAAAAAAGAGTAGAACATCACCTACCGGCACACTCAAGGAGCGGCTGACAACACATCAGGTGAGGTGACCACCCACATGCGTCCCATTGCAAATGACAATTGTCATGACGTGACTTTTACCCCTATCTAGTTTCCTTTTTCGAACATTCTTTCGTCCCATTTTGGACATTCACATGGCCTATAAACAATTGCCACATGGACATTCTTTAATTATCTCTTCTTTGATCACAAGGCACAACAACAGTGTTCCGCTCCAGACTCGGCCTGCCACATGGTTGCTCCACTGATCTATTTCCATCCACCACCGATCAGATTTCATCCTAATCTCCATTTGGATTAATGAGCACAAGGCACACCATTCCTAAACATACTTCCAGATTCAGGACCCACAAACAATCGATCAGACTTCTATCAATCGATTACCAGATAAACTCGACAGCCGCCAATCATTGTTTCGGTCCATAGCCTTGACCATAGCCTTTCGATCGTAAGGCTATCCCGCTATCTTGGTTCATAAACATGCGCCGACCTCATGCCCGATGATCACCCTTGTATAGTATATCTCTTTCTTCACATATTCTTTCTTTCTCGTGCTATGCACATTATCACCTGACCATTGCCTGCAAGTACAGCGTGTCCGATTCACGTCCAAATGTAGTAGTACACAGCCACTGTACCATTAGTGTATATATTGCAATAAATGAGTAACAGACTCTCCAGTCTGTTATCTCAGGATTACCACCAATAATCTTTGTGGCATCTAAGTCATAGCATTCTGGCGACCTCCCCTCTCTCCCTCTTCATCTCTAACCATTTCACATCACTCTCTAGTCTTGTATCTTCATAGGAAGGCCAGTACTTAATTGTATTTGGTGTCGCCCTGACAACAATGCTGTGTACCCAGCACGTTCGCCAGCACTGTATGACGAAACTGGCCCCACCATGCCACCATCCTCACTCCTCTAGCGTCATGTCAATGCCAACATCGGCCCACTGACTGACATAGGATGTATGTGAGGGACCATAGAGGGATATATCAAAGCAGGGGGGTGCCGAGCACAGGCAACACACATACCATACACACCAAACCCATCAACACTGGTTCGAGGGGGTGAAGTACCAACGCCCCCACACCAACACGAGGGCACCCTGCCTGAGCGTTCTAGCTCTCAATGCCAACCCCATGCTGGTGCCAACATCCACAGCACCTGGCCACAAGCCGTCAACATCCGGCTTGAGGGGGTGACACCAATGTCGCCCTCCCCAGGATCTCTTGACACACCGCATCCCGAGCCCCCAAGCTCAACGTCAGCCGCTGATGATCCCTGGAACTAAACCAACAAACAACACAACAACAAAAGGACCAGGGCAAGGATGTGCAAAGGTCAGTATCAACAAGCCAAGGTAAGGAATATAGAAGATAATATGAAACGAGATGTGCAAAGACGAAACAAAATGACTAGAACTTATACGAAGTTCGACACAAAGGTTGCGAAGTTATGATTTAGACTGAAGTCTTTCGTAGAAATTCGTGAACACTAGATGATTATCGGCAGTATTGAGGTTGAGGTTGAGTATGAGAACGAATACAAGGACTTAGACGTGAACTGAGGGGAGGAACTAACTTGTCATTGAAGCCGAAATTACAGTGTTTTTATATGTAGGGAGTAGAAAGACTTGAGCCACTGTTCGAATTAGGGAGATACAAAGACACAAAGGATGGAACAGGTCTGGACTGTCGGAGAATGCCATAGAACGATGAGTAAATGATGAGATGTAAGACTAAGTAATGAGAAATGTGCTGAATTGACCGCGAACAGTTGAGTTCTCAGCCACAAAGTGCGAGAATGGCTTCACAAGGTTTTGTGGGGCTTCGCGAGGACTTCATGTGCTTTGCAGAGATGGTGGGCTGTTTGTGACCTTGAATAATAGAGAACACGTTGTTTCCGGACCTGTGGAGCCTACAGTCGTATCATCTCCTCCTTACTGAAATTATGACTGTCCCAGTCAGCCACATGACGGTGTGACCATTGTGACCCCAAACAATAAACGCATCAAGTCGACTTGAACCACAGAAACAAAACTCTTCTTCCTCTTTACCATCATCTTTCTTTCTCTAAATGTTTATTGCCATGTCAAGTAGAATTGTAGCCACCGACTTTGCTAAGCAAAAGGTCACAGCCCTGATGAAATCGTTGCCTGACGGTGTTGTGGAGGACGAGGATTATGAGGCATGGGGTAAGGAGTTTTGTGGATGTCTGGTATGTCGTGACTTGTTTCGCTTTGTACAGCTGCTGAGATGGTGTGATAGGGCGTGTACATTCATGTTGCAACTGCGTTAAAGGTTCCAGATGATGACAAGGTCATTTCTTGGGCCAACGAGGCTCAGTCTTCTTTTTCCAGGTTCAAATGACGGGAGTGGCTACTGTGGGGTGGTCTACTCCTTCTGAAGGGCCTTGCATGCTGTGTTCGAGAGGAAGAGGACCAGGCTATACACGACAAGGAAGCTCTCCAAGTTTGACTTGCTGCTGAGGCCAAAGAACTCGAGGTGGTGAAACGGAATGAGGAGGCCCAGGAGATGGCCGAGAAACTGACAGTCGAATTCGTGACCAGGGTGATTGATGAGGCGACATTATTTCAATGGATTGCTGACATCGAAGCGGACCCAGACTTCAACCGCAATGATGATGTCAAAACTCCAGAAACAGTCTTGCCGATGAGTGAAGTTGAGTCGGAGAAGGTTCCACACACGGAACCTCCTATTAGATCGTTGAAGAGGAAGGTGGATGTGGGGGCCGAGCTGTGAGACATCAAGGGCAAGGTGAGTCATTGTTTCTGGCCTTTTTATGCACCTTTTTGACTTATTTGCTACAGTGTGACCATTGCAAAACGTGCAAGACTCCCATACAGTGCGTTCTCTGACCAGGGAATGTGAAGTGCGACAAGTGTTTTGACAAGAAGGCTGGGTGTTACTGGGACACCGTGTTGCAGTCTGGAATAAGACGAAGATGGATTTGAAGAGGTCTGGCAGTTTGCAGAAAGTGGATGAAGCTAAACAGGTTTCTCAAGGTATGTGGTATTTCTGTCTTGCGTTTTTCTTGGCTAAGTCAAACTAGTCCCGTCATTTATCAGGGACACTCCGCCTTTGGTCGCGACCTCATCCCGGCCTCAACCTAGGCCACTTCGCAACAGCACAAGGAACTCTGGCAAGACCAAAGCGATCGAACTGAGCGATGATTCTGACAAAGGCAATTCTGTGGAGCTTGTGGTGATTTGCAATGAGGTGAAGGTAGTTCAGGGAAGGATGAAGGCTTTGCAGGTGGTCCTGGATGGGTTGAATGCTTGTGCAAAGTCCTTGGTGAAGTAGATAGTTTGTTCATAGTTCTCTGACACTGGTATCAAATCGTGAATAAAATAAAAATACAAGAAATGAAAGAGATATTGCAAAAGGAAAGAGAGGATAAACGATTTTCTGAACAAAATGTAAGTGGAGAAATGTGCGAATTATAAACACAGGAATCAAAAAAGAGA